>JANAVB010034417.1:5090791-5385791 GCA_029216955.1 Iris pallida
CGGCATGCACACGGATTGTCGCACATACGCCAACTCAATCTATATGAAGGTCACTAGCATAATAAGCTATCCGTTGACATATAGCTTGGCACAGACGAGGTCGATCGACAGGAGTAGAGAGCCCCGTTGAAAGCCTCGAATCGTTAGTATGTTACAATCTAACACAGCTATCGCATTTCCTCTAGGCCAGATCGGTCCTGTGTCTCCAGGTTGTCGTTCGAGGAAATGAAACCCTTGTGTATAAGTTGTCCAATGACCATACAGGAATCAACTCAACGTACCATCCTATACAGTCTTTACACTTTCTAGTATTACCATCTTTTTTATACTACGATGAGACTCCCAAATAGGGACCGTCTCAGCGACAAACGGTCGCACGAACTTTTCGTATATCCATTTTTTTATAACTCAAAATCAGGAAGGAATATTCGATAGGCCTCGTGTTTAAATCAAGTTGAACCAATCGTGTTCCATACCGTGCCACCAAACAAGTTATACTTTATTTGACAAGCCATGAGATCGTGGATTCGTAAAACAGTGGGTACATAACAATGAAACCATGGGAACTTGCATACTATGAATATCATTGAGACTATGGGAACGTGCCTACTATGACATTAAGTCGATAGCCCCTAGCATAATTTTTTTAACACAATATGTAAGGTCAAAAGACCGAGTGCCAACTTTGAAAACTATCATAGAGTGGTATCTAGACAACAAGTTAACATTTCATGTTCTATACACATCTAACACAATGGGTTATTCACTTACCTACGTGGATTCATCTCTTTTATTACCAAGCCTACTCAGTGCATATGAAAACTTCCATTTATTAGTGCGAAGGCCAAGCTGAGGTAAGTTCATCGGCCACAAACCTGAATGAGGAGTTTCCTCGAACGAGCGGGACTTCGAGCAAGCCGTTGCATGTCATGCCCGATCTTGCAGAGTCCTTATATCCTCACTTCGGACTTTATGGAACCATTCGTCCTCGCATGGCCGTGATGCCATGTAAGCCTAACTTGTGCTTGCATAAGGCCAAGACCTGTATAATGACAAAATAGACGATAATGCAGCGGAACATAATACTATATATGAAATTAGCAGCAGACACATTATAGAACATATTTGAACATAAGGTAGCAAAAACAAATTCTCTTTATTGATATTCTTTTGAAAAGTTCAAATCTCTTATTTTCTCTCTATACATGTCATACTTAGCTTACAATCTCTTAGAACTTTACCGATTACAATATCCCTTCCATACATTACATTCCTTAATATACAAGACCAACTTTGGTAACATATGACCATCTCTTTGCATCTCTTCTGATTTCTGGCTCCTGAGAATGAGGCTCGTACTATCGCTTTGGAATATTCATCTTGATGTGTCTTGTACCTGCGTGCAAACTGGTGGTGGGTCAACACATCAACGTACAAGTGATGTGAACAAAGGCTATATCATATGAAATGTTCATAAATTCAATTAGTAAGAAAATATTTCTTGTGATGTGATCATGCTACTTTTACCTATTTCGTTTCACGTAGTTCAGAGTCAGATTAGTTCTTTTAAAAACTGTTTCAAAAACCAACATTTTATATCATTCAATTCATAGCCATCTATTGGTCAATTTCATGTACAATAAATCATGATGTGCGCAACGTGTTTCATGAGACAACGTGTTTCATGAGACATAATCATTTTTCTTGTTCAAGCAACTCTTAGGGTCAATTTCAAGCACGATATCATATCTTTTCTTTTCATAGTAAGATATATTCTTTGATACAAATCATGATCAGAAACTTAAGCAATATATATATATCACTTTTTCAGTAATTCTTACCCATAGCGGGGGTCATCCCTGCATAAGGCAAGGATTAGAATAAACATAGTATAACCAGTATTGTTCTCTGTTCTCTGCATTGTTAGCTATTAACAACGCATGCAAACTCGATTGGCAGCTATGACTCAAGGCTCATCTCTGCACTAGTACATGTACATACCAACAGTTATCACTCTCTGGTTCATCTCTGTACTGATAAGCACACACTAGCAGCTGTGGCTCAGAGTTTCGCTCTTTACCGATCGACACCTATCTATATGATGGTCCATAGATATTCCTATTATAGCAGTTGGGATGTTCTAGCCATCTCAATAATAGACTGACACCTCCTAATCGCGAGGACTTCTAGCCTCGTGGTGCCCTGTTCCCTCCCAGGACGAACAATCCTGGTGCCCCGGAGATCGGTCGAGAGATTGCACCCTTATGCACAAGTTGTTCGGACCGACTCTATGTATGCAAACATCTATCAATTAAACTCTTCTATTAACAATGCAACGATCTATCAGCAAACATATTTTGTATATCGCTTCTTTTTCTCTCTTTGAAAAGCCATATCATCTCTTTTCAAGTAATTTTGTACAATTGCAGTCTATCAAGCATTTCAATCTTTGTAACAGATGATAACAGAAAACATGTAACATCTAATTATGCAGCAATGGAATAGTTTGATATCATTAAGCATGTAGGAAACCTACTCTTGGTAGCATGTGTTACAGAACATGCAAGCAATCTTTTTTTAATTAGCATAACATGGTTTCTTTTTTTATCTTGATTAGCATAACAACGGTTCATTCATTAAAAACATTATTTGAAAACAAAAATTCATTATTAGGCGTGAAAGAATCAGAAAATGAGTCTTCGTCCACTCACCCAGATCAATCGTCTTTTGTTCTATATCTAGCAATCCAATCTCTCAGACTATCTAGGGCCTTCGCAGAGTGGGGCACTACATAATTACCTACTGAGAAAAAGTTTCATCCTCGAAACTTAAGGAGAAACTTACGATATCTATAGCAGCGACAATCCTCATCCTTCACCATCATTAATCCATAATTCATCGTCCAGATCATATCAAAAACTCATGCTCAAAAACATGCCTCAATCAATCAATAAAATATGACGGCATCATAAAAATATTTACGAAGTTATTGTATGGAACATTCATCTCATCAATGATATCAAGTAGGCAAGGAAATTTCGACAAGGAGAACATCTTTGAATTCAATAGAATCAACAATTGGCCAGAGTGTAGTGCCCCGTCTCGCTCAGTCAATCGGAGGAATCGAAACGCCGAAGGCGTTCGGATTTAGCCTTGCAACGGCTACTCGGAGACATCTCTCGGTCGAGGCGACCGCTCGCTCAGGTGGGGTAGTTTCGATGAACTTGCCTCATCTTAGCCTTCACATAATAATTCGCATGTTTTCAACTTGCACAAGTAGGCTTAATAATAAAAGAGATGAATCCACATAGCTAAAGGGAGTAATCCCGACGGGTCGAATTGAGATATAATATGGAAAGGTCCAACGGTCGGCTTAGAGTTGGTACACGACGTGCTTTGAAAATGACACTCGGTCCTTTGTCCCGCGGCTTGGAGAAGGAAAAGTTGGTCTTCGACACAAACTATGGATTAGCCTAAGTCATAGGCGTCGCCCGCGTAAATGCTCGATAAAGCATGCACGCTTCCATGATGCAAGGCTTGGCATAGCCTTTGCTCGTCCCTTGAGCTAAGTTGTAGGCTTGGTAAGTTAGGCTACGTAATGGCGATCGACCTAAGTCATTCCAAGCACGGTCCTATGAGTTCTACGGCTGAGGATAGCCACGAAGTCCTACGGTTTCAAAGCTAGTCGTATGGAGTATGAGTTGGGCGATAGCGTCGCGTAGAAGCACGATGGGCCTAAGGCACGATGTACGGACTTAGTGTTTAAGGCATGAACCATGGTTGATTTAATAGTTTTTGGAGAAAGGACTACGAATAGGCATTGAGTTGAATGAAAGGATATGGTAACAGGGAGAAGGCTCGTGGCCGTGGGTCGTCGAGGGATCTCAAGGAGCATCAAGGAAGAAGGCTCGCACCGTGGGTCGTCGAGGGATCTCAAGGATAGAAGACTTGAACTTGGTTTTGGAAAGAGATGATGACACTGAGAGTGCAATGACTGTGTGAGATGTCAGTTTGAGTGAAGGGTCTTGCATGGTCATTGGACAACTTGTCGACAAGGTAGGTTTCCCGTAACGGCAACCCAGGCCATGGGACCGTTTCGGCCAAAAGAAACACGGTGATAGCTGTGCTGATTCGATAGCACCGGGTTAGTAGGGGGCTTCCAGGGGGCTAGCTACCTTGCGCTGGAAGGGTCCCGGCCAACCGCAAGCTATGTGTCTATTATAGCTTGTCATGCTAGTGAACTCATATAGATGAGTCAGCATGGGCGGCGATCCGCGTATATGCCTTTGGACTGAGTCGAGTATTAGGTGAAGTGAATCAAGAGTCGAGTCGAATGCGTGCTCGGTCAGAAGACAATGTTTGGGCCTAAGATTTGGCTGCAACGAAGATAACGTGCTTCGGCACGAGATGTGGCGTCGAGTCCTATGTTGTCGGCATATAAGTTGCATAGTTATGGTTTGAGTTATCATGAGTTTAAGTCAGGAGATGCTGCAAGGCAAAGTTGGTCAAGTAACCCTTAGTTCACAAGTTGGGATGGGTCAGTTGATGATTTAGTAGCAAAGGGCCGCGAGGCGGCGATATGATTGAGTCTCATTGAGTTGCGAGGCACGGCCTCAGCAAGGGTTTGTAGCACGGTCACACAGAAATAGAGCCTCATCGCGTAGTTGCATCTCTGATTTTAAGCGTAAGGCAAACACGACTCGATAGGTTAACATTGTTGGCACGAGAAGGGTCTTGAGGCAAGATATGAGTTAACGTTGTCGTTGCAAGCACGAGATGGTCTAGAGACATGGAATAGGCCAAGGCGTCGGTCCTAAAACTGATCCTAAGGCAATAGTAGAAAGACAATCATAAAGGGGACTAAGTTGCAAAAAAGTAAATCAAACGTGTCGGGTTTGTGTGGGTGGGCGAGGAGCTCATTCTACCAGTACAGTTGATTACTGACACCCACATAGTTTACATGTGCAGGCACAGGTAGAAGCTCGTGGCGCGGAGCTCGCTTGGATGCGTCGAGGCACGGAGTTCCTTGGCGATACGAAGCGCGCGGCCGTATGGAGTAAAGACTTATACATGACATAATGTATGGACGTCGCCTTCCGAAGCATCCGCTGGCTAAAGACTTGTAACTGAGAGATGAGAGAGAGTGAGTGACTTGTAAAGTGAGATTGATGAGCTTGAGAGACTTCTAATCTTGGCCTTGCGTCCCCAATATAACCGTTGTTTCAATATCAATAAAGAGCTTCTTTGTATAACTTGTGTTTTATTCTAAATTCTGCTGCTATTATTCAATGTCTCTGCTTGGGACTTCTGTGCGACGACCCCGTCGCAGCCGCTGAAATCGACCGTTGTGGAACCCGCCTTGCACGAGGGCAATCTAGGCTCGTGCGGCATCACGCCTTAGCGAGGACGATCGCTCCAACGGGAGCGGGACGTGACATAATGGTATGAGCACGGCTTTACGTCCTTGGACTATTGATTGAATTCTTTAACTTCGTTGTTTTCGCGAACTCTCAATGTTGCTTCCGTTTTGATATCGTTGGTGCGCTCTCTCTCAATTGTCCCACGGGATGTCCATACAGTAAGTCTAATTATTTTGAAAATATAGGAGAACAGTTTTTGACAAAAAAACAAAAAGATGGTTTGCGTAAACACGGTTGGCTAAGTCGGACTGGGCATATACACCAAAGTTACGTCGACCTTAGAAAAGTCGAGTGCGAAATTAAATAGTGTCGAACAAGAATAAGTTGAACTCGATTGAGTAAATTGAGATGACTATCGATAGGGGTGCTATCGAACGACGATGTTATCGTCGGTGCGATATAAGATGAGCGTGCTTGGAAATTGAGGGATGGTTCGAACGGATTCAAAAAGTCGATTTTGATTCGAATGATGGTTTTGAGGATTTGTTGAATGACTTCATCCCTGAGTGGTGTATGCGATAGCCTCAGGGATGTCGATCGATCGATGGAGGATTCGGGGTGTCAATGAGTCTATCAGCAAGCGTCACGTGTACATAAAGCCATAGATTGAGTATCGATGAATAAGTTTTAGTCTTGAAGTTTAACGTATGGATTCGAACAACCTAGAATTGACGCGCATGAACGTGCACGGGATTAAGGATTGCGCAAGTGTGAAATGCAAAAATTATTGAGTAGGTAAATCGAATCGAGTAAAAGTTAGGGTGTACGAATGGATGACTTGATCGAGGAAATTGATATGGATCGTACACGAAAAGTTAGCACGACAGGTAGTCAGCGTGCATGAAGGGTTTGATTTTGAAGTTACGTGAATAACTCTAAGGATTGGATTGAATGTTGCTCGATGACTTGAGTTAGCAAGGGATGTTGCGAATTGAGAAATACGTTGGTCGATGACTTAAGATAGATGGATGAACAATACACGAATTTAGGTTTATGGAATTTAATGTTGGAAATGACTCGAGGGATAATGATCGAACTTGAATGGAATGTCGAGGAGATTGTCCAGTCGGACGGTAGCATCGTTCGCACGACTCAAATTTGGTTGCAAAGGAAGATCGTCAGGTTACGTATATCATCGATGGTATTAAGGCGTATCAAAGATCGATATGTGATAACTCGGAGGTACTCTGACTCGACGAATACGATCGTGCAAGTGTTATTGTTCGGTTGGATGCTATAATTAGAATTTTGATTGAGATGAATGTCGATGAAAATGAAAGTGTCTTGATGGTTACGCGGATAACCACAGCGTCGACTTTTGTCTTGTGCGAGCACAACTCTAGCCTCGCACATGTGTCGCGTCAGATTTGGGGCGATCGTTCTGCGTGAGCGTTGACATGGTGATTCATGTCGCGGGAATGATCGAACTCAGAAAAATCAGGATGCGGCAACGTTGATTATCTCGACTTGTCGGTTTGATGCGAAGAAGAATTTGAGGATGTTAGGACTTGCGACTGATGAATGAATGAAACTTGACGATTGAGTAGGTCCAATCTGCGCATCGCGAATGAATTAGTCTGGACGCAAAACAAGAGTTACGTCCCGATGAGAATGATTATATCGCAGGAGCGTGCATGGTGATTCGTGCCCATCATGGATAATCTGACTCGCGTGAGATTGGGGCGCAACATATTGTTAAGTCGGACGACCTTGTGATCGAATACGCGAATTGGAATAGATGACTTAGGAAATGTGAAATGTGAATTATGGTTTAGCGATGAATTGTGTCGTAGCGTGCTTGACTTGGAAGGATGCATAGGCGGATTATGTCGAACGTGTTCGAAGAAATAGACTATGCGAAATGGCTTGATGAATGAAGTGATATTGATATGTCAAGGAATTGCACTACAACAAAAAACCTTTTAATGACGGCTAAAAAGCGTCATTAATGATGAACCATGACGTTTTTTTCCACAGCAACCGTTACGAAAACGGGTGTTATAAATATTTTTTAAAAGCGTCATAAAATAACTGTCATGAATAGTTTCTATAAAAGCGTTATGAATAGTTAATATAGTGCACAATTCAGAACAATTTTAAAACGTCATGAATAAATATATGTATAGGCTCAATGCAGCACATTTATAACACTCATATTACTGAACTCATCACATTTATAACACTCAATACTGCACAGTTATATTACTTTCCAAAAACTTTTCAATTCAATTTTAAAACAACAACTTTGAACTATATTCACAAGAAAACATCAAATGTTATATCACCATCTTCATTACATTATCTCAAAATTGGGTATCCAAATACATATATTTACAACTACTATTTAAATGAATCCTCAAAACAAGTAACTACTTTGGCTTCAACTTGAGCACATCAAAACTGTCAACATCACGTGTAGCAAATCCCACCACTGCAATAATAGTTGCATCTTCATGTGCACCTGAGAAAGAAAATTAATACTAGTTAGCTACAATTCCACCATGCATCTATAACAAGTATTATCAACACATTAAGATAACACAAACTTACAAATTTGAAAATAGAGAGAGCTCTATGAGCTAATCTTCAAAAACTTCATGACTAAGATAAAAATGATATATCAATGGTTCATGCTTAAACCTCATCTTCTTAGATTTTAGTTTAACTAATGGTAGAATTAGAACTACTAATTTTTTCTTAAGTTTGAACAATCAAATTTTTTTTCCGCATCCCAACTAACAGATAGTACCTCCTTGCTATGACCCTGCATGTTTTAAGATACAAGGTAAACAATAATATGTGAAATATACTGACCGGATAATGCATGCGTTCAAAGTTCCAAATCATATTGCCCAGTTAGAGATAATTTTGTCTCAGAGGACCTGTAGTGTGTGCGCCTTCCTTTTCGCGTCGAAATCAAAAATTGACACCATATTTTCTGTAGCTGCAGCCAGAAACTGGCCAGTTCCAGGCTGAAATCTCACTTGACGGGACCCACCTGCTCGTCAATAGTTAGATTAGTTCCAAGAATGCAGACATAACCTCAGAGAAAAACAAAAGAAATTTTCTTTCAAAATAACTATATTTAATTAAGTCACCAAACCAACCTTGGAATAAAGCACCCCCAAAGGCTGACCAACATTCCACACGTATTTCACCACTGTCATCATAAGAGCACAAAATGTTGGTCTTTTTTGGATGTAAATCCAATGAAGTCACTTGGGAATTATGCCCAGTAAACATATGCAAAGAAAAGCTTGGCTGCAAAACAAGCCATAAAATTGCAAACAAATTGGGCGTATTAGAGACCAGAAGATTAGTACAAGCCAGTACAGATTAAATCAGATAAGAGAAGCACAAAGATGCCAAATGAAAATTCAAGCTGGTCATGAAGAAAATACTATGGTCTGTCAAAAATAATTCTAAATGAATAACTGAGAAAAATTGCATGATTTAAGATGATATAATTAGGACAAATATGTGATAAATGTGGATAAGAAAGAAAAACTTTTCGATAACCTGACACAAACAGCAAGAGCTCAAGCAACTGGTATAATCTACATCACTAGGTCTCGAATAGACAATGCTCAATAATAACATGAACGACTAGAAACAAAATAGGTTGAGCACTAGTTAGGAATGATGCAAAATACTAAACAAGTTCCACAAGATACATTCTGGGAATAATTATACAAGATACATTCTGGGAATAATTATACAAGTGGTACACACGCAATTCAATGACAGAAATAAGAAATGTTAAAGAAGCTTTGTAAAACAAAACATAAAGATCCATCGACTAAAAATGGACCCTAAAGAGATTAACCTTCTGCTATATTCAGTGAGAACCATAAAATATCAGGCATCAGTAAGTTTCATTGCCTACACAAATACGATGACAGAAAAATGAGTTACGATTGAAGATTCAGCTAGTACTATCGGTAGGAATGAGCTATAAAACTAAAAAAAAATAAACTACAAGGAGACTGCACTAGATCTCTACAAGGGAAAACAATAATATTTCTCAAGGATACGAACATGGCACTGTCATTTGTTTCATTTGGATAAATTCCATCTCTACCTCCAGTCTCATCATCTAAACGGGCACATTGGCTCACCAGTACAAGTAGCACATATAAATTTTTCTGCAGCTTTTCTGTCGGCAGAAATTTTCTTGGATATAACTAAATATTCCCAAATGTTCTTCATCATCTTTCACCCCATAAAAATGGATGCCATCAAACTAATACAACCCAAGTGGCTGGCATATCTACTTATCAATCCGAGTATCACGAATTTTCCACACACAATCATATCATTACAATGAACTGCTAATATAACAACCCTCTTGCTTGTTCAACATTCACAAGACAGTCTAATTATTAATAAAGGGAGTTGAGATGCCCCCTAGGAGTAAAACTACTAGACATTTGTAGAATAAATTCAAATTTCTATTAAAAATTGATATCAAACTGAGGGGATTTAGAACAATGCTGAAAATTTTCTAAGCATTGGGTCCGTCTCATTCTTCATGTGTAAAATTGTCACATCCATATCAACATAGATACCTGAATAATAGTTCTTTAAGTAAGAACGTTACTTCTTCCATCAAAACTGACAATTATACTTTAGCTCTTATTTTACATTTTACAGCAAGGCAAAAAATAAGAGATTTCAACTATTCCTATAATGTAGAATCTAATATCAATGACAGATATGAAAAGGCTCAGTAAACTCCATTTCCTAGCCAACTATAACTATTCAAAGAGTGGAAAAAGACATCAAACGACCATCCTAAGCATTCCACGGAAACCAATAAACAGGAGGAAAATCAATTTCAACTAATAAAATGGAGAGCATATTCATGAAAAATCCAACATTTACATCAAAGTCGAAAAAAAAGACCAGCCAAAAGGCAAGATGGTATACTGCAAAGATGTATCCCCTTGAATACAACTTCAAGAGGAAAAAGTTTTAGCTGCAAAATTAGGAGAAGAAGAAAGAACGGAGTTGGGGGAAAGGAAGGAGAAGAAGAGGAGAGGAGGGTGTAAGGAAGAGGAACTGACCCATGAGGGCTTCGGATCCGAGGCCGGCGCCAGAACCGATAAAGCGGCGGTGGTTGCGACCCACGACATCGACGACGCCGGAGGAAGGAGAGGGAGAGCGCGGAGAAGAGGACGAGCAGAACCCTAACGCTCCTCCTTCACGTTCTTGTCGATCGCGTGCGCGACGGCCTCGAGCTTGTCCTGGAGGGAGACGAGAGCGTGAGGCCCTCCTCGAAGATTTTGGATCTAGGGTTACGGTTTTGGAGTTGGGGAGAGAGGAGAAGAAGAAAGGAGGAAGGAGAAGATCAGATTGTTTTGGGGGAGAGGCGGGCTATAGCAAGGATTTTGCCAAAAATTGGAGTTAAAAAATATTACAAGTTTGCCACCGCTCTAAAATATTAATAACGCTTTGTTTTATAAACGTTATAAAAGCCCAGAATTAGCCCAAACCGTCATAGAAAAAAGGTATTTTTCAACTTAATAACGCTTATGTATCAGCCGTCATTAAAACTCCTTGTCGAGCGTCATTAATAGGTCTTTTTGTTGTAGTGTTGGTCGAAACGTGAGTTATCGTAGGATGGCTTTGCTGAATGACTCGGACCCCGTCGACAAATATTGGGATGTGTATAGGAAATCTGTGCTCGAATTTATAAATCGGAGTGATACGAGCTTGGCTAGCAAACCCCGTACTATCAACTTGGTTTGACCTTAGGATGGGGTCAGTGTTGATATCGTTGTTTGGGAACTATGATTCCAATGCTGACGGAAAGACATAGCCTAGCGGTTAGGCAGACGTCCGAGTGCGAAGTGGTAGGATTGTGGAGGCACCACTCGCGAGTATCGGTTGAAATGCATGTATATCAGGGACTTGAATATGTGCACGTTCCGACTCGTGTAGTGATGGCGGGATTCGCTATCACGAGGCTTGGTTGAAATGCATGTATTTTGGGGACGCCTAAGATATGTGCACGATCCATACCAAGTGATACGTTGAATCAAGTGAGACTTGAGTAACGAAAGTGTAGGATTTTGAGATTGAGTTTTGAAGAAAGGATTGTGGATAGAACGAGCGTGGCTCGAATTGAGGGAACGCATAGAGAAATGTGTACGAGAAACGTAGAATGTTGAGTCGAGTGATAAGTCGATAAGTGTACTCAGTTAGTTTCGAGGACGAAACTTTTTCTGAGTGGTGTATGATGTAGTGCCCCGTTCCGCTCAGTCAATCGGAGGAATCGAAACGCCGACGGCATTCGGATTTAGCCTTGCAACGGCTACTCGGAGACATCTCTCGGTCGAGGCCACCGCTCGCTCAGGTGGGGTAGTTTCGGTGAACTGCCCATTTTAGCCTTCACATAATAATTCGCATGTTTTCAACTTGCACAAGTAGGCTTAATAATAAAATAGATGAATCCAATAGCTAAGGGAGTAATCCCGACGGGTCGAATTGAGATAGAATATGGAAAGGTCCAACGGTCGGCTTAGAGTTGGTGCACGGCGTGCTTTGAAAATGACACTTGGTCCTTCGTCTCATGGCTTGGGAGAAGGAAAAGTTGGTCTTCGACACAAACTATGAATTAGCCTAAGTCATAGGCGTCGCCCGCGTAAATGCTCGATAAAGCAGCACGCTTCCATGATGCAAGGCTTGGCATAACCTTTTCTCGTCCCTTGGCTAAGTTGTAGGCTTGGTGAAGTTAGGCTACGTGATGGCGGTCGACCTAAGTCATTCCAAGCACGGTCCTATGAGTTCTACGGCTGAGTATAGCCACGAAGTCCTACGGTTTCAAAGCTAGTCGTATGGAGTATGAATTGGGCGATAGCGTCGCGTAGAAGCACGATGGGCCTAAGGCACGATGCACGGACTTAGTGTTTAAGGCATGAACCATGGTTGATTTAATGAGTTTTTTGGAGAAAGGACTATCGAATAGGCATTGAGTTGAATGAAAGGATATGGTAACAGGAGAAGGCTCGCGGTCGTGGGTCGTCGAGGGATCTCAAGGAGCATCAAGGGAGAAGGCTCACGACCGTGGGTCGTCGAGGGATCTCAAGGATAGAAGACTTGAACTTGGTTTTGGAAAGAGATGATGACGCTGAGAGTGAATGACTGTGTGAGACGTCAGTTTTAGTGAAGGGTCTTGCATGGTCATTGGACAACTTGTCGACAAGGTAGAGTTTCCCCGAACGGCAACCCAGGGCCATGGACCGTTTCGGCCAAAAGGAAACATGGTGATATCTGTGCTGACTCGATAGCACCGGGTTAGTCGGAGGCTTCCAGGGGGCTAGCTACCTTGCGCTGGAAGGGTCCCGGCCAACCGCAAGCTATGTGTCCATTATAGCTTGTCATACTAGTGACCTCATATAAATGAGTCGGCATGGCGCGATCCGCGTATATGCCTTTGGACTGAGTCGAGTATTAGGTGAAGTGAATCAAGAGTCGAGTCGAATGCATGCTCGGTCAGAAGATGATGTTTGGGCCTAAGATTTGGCTGCAACGAAGACAACGTGCTTCGACGCGAGATGTGGCGTCGAGTCCTATGTTGTCGGCATATAAGTTGCATAGTTATGGTTTGAGTTATCATGAGTTTAAGTCAGGAGATGCCGCAAGGCAAAGTTGGTCGAGTAACCCTTAGTTCACAAGTTGGATGGGTCAGTTGAGTCTCATTGTTACGATGATTTAGCAAAGGGCCACGAGGCGGCGATATGATTGAGTCTCATTGAGTTACGAGGCACGGCCTCAGCAAGGGTTTGTAGCACGGTCACACGGAAATTGAGCCTCATCGCGTAGTTGCGTCTCTGATTCTAAGCCGTAAAGCAAACACGACTCGATAGGTTAACATTGTTGGCACGAGAAGGGTCTTGAGGCAAGATATGAGTTAACGTTGTCGTTTCAAGCACGAGATGGTCTAGAGACACGGAATAGGCCAAGGCGTCGGTCCTAAAAATGATCCTAAGGCAAGAGTAGAAAGATAATCATAAAAGGGACTAAGTTGCACAAAAGTAAATCAAACGTGTCGGGTTTGTATGGGTGGGCGAGGAGCTCATTCCACCAGTACAGTTGAGTACTGACACCCACATAGTTTATGTGCAGGCACAGGTAGAAGCTCATGGCACGAGCTCGCTTGGATGCGTCGAGGCACGGAGTTCCTTGGAGATTCGAAGCGCGCAGCCGTATGGAGTAAAGACTTATACCGGACATAATGTATGGACGTCGCCTTCCGAAGCATCCGCTGGCTAAAGACACTAATGAGAGATGAGAGAGAGCTAAGTGACTTGTAAAGTGAGATTGAGTGAGCTTGAGAGACTTGTATCTTGGCCTTGTGCCCGCAATGTAACCGTTGTTTTAATATCAATAAAGAGCTTCTTTGTATAACTTGTGTTTTATTCTAAATTCGCTGCTATTATTCAATGTCTCTGCTTGGGACTTCTGTGCGACGACCCCGTCGCAGCCGCTGAAATCGGCCGTTATGGAACCCGCCTTGCACGAGTGCAATCTAGGCTCGTGCGGCACGCCTTACCGAGGACGTCGCTCCCACGGGAGCGGGGCGTGACACAGAGGATTGTGTTGCTCTGATACCATTATGTCACGTTCCGATCCCGCAGAGTCCTTTTGTCCTCGCTTTGAACTATGTGGAACTATTCGTCCTCGCTTGGGCATGATGTCGTGCAAGCCTAAGTTACACTTGCACAAGGCCAAGACCTATACAATGACAAAATAGACAAAACAGACGATAATGCAGTGGAACATAATGCAAATATTTAAAATTAGCAGCGAATAATTGCATAATATCTTCGAACACAAGGTAGCAGAACAAATTCTCTTTATTGATATTCTTTTAATTAGTTTACAAAGCTTTTATTGTCTCTCTGATACATGATGTACTTGGCTTACAATTTCTCAGAACTTTACAGACTACAATGCTCCCGTTCCATAAATTACATCCCTTTATATACAAAACCAACTATTTGTAACAGATGACCAACTTTTTGTATCTCTTCTGATTTTTGCCTCCCGAGGATGAGGCTCGGGCTATCACTTCTGACTATCATCTCGATGCGTCTTGCACCTACATGCTAACCGGTGGTAGGTCAGCACATCAATGTACTAGTTACTAAACAAAGGCTATATTGTCTGAAATGATCACTAATTCAATTAGTGAAAAATATTTTTTTTGATGTGATCTTGCTACTTTTATCTATGTTCATTTCATACAGTTCAGAATCAGATTACTTCTTTTAAAAACCATTTCGAAAACCAATATTTTGTATCATTCAATTCATAGCCATCTATTGGTCAATTCCATGTACAAGATAATTCTATAAATCGTGATGTGAATGTGTTTCATGAGCCATAATCATTTCTCTTGTTCAAGAAACTCTTAGGGTCAATTTCAAGAACGATATCATATCTCTTGTTTTCACAGTAAGACATATTCTTTGATACAAATCATGATTAGAAACTTAAGCAACACGTATATCACTTTTTCAGTGATTCTTTATACCCATAGCCAGCGGTCCATCCCTGCACAAGACAAGGATCAAGATAAACATAATATAACCAGTATTGTTCTCAGTTCGTCTCTGTATTGTTAGTTATTAACAAAATTATTAGTGACACATACAAACTCGATTGGCAGCTGTGACTCAAGGCTCAGCTATGCACTAGTATATGTACATACCAGTAGCTGTGACTCTTCGGTTCAGTTTTGTACTGATAGGCACACATACTAGCAGTTGTAGCTCAGGGTTCAACTCTTCACCAATCAACACCTATCTATATGATGGTCCATGGGTACTCTCCCCATAATTAGCAGTTGGGACGTTCTAGCCCATCTCACTAATCGACTGACACCCCACTAATCGTGAGGAATTCTAGCCTAAGGGTGTCATGTTCCCTCCTAGACCGAGCGATTCCAGTGCCCCGGAGATCGATCGAGAGATTATACCCTTGTGCATAAGTTGTCCAAACCGACTCTATGTATGCAAACATTTATCAATTAAACACTTATGTTAACAATATTTCGATTAGCATAGATATTCCGTGTCTCTTCTTTTGTCTATACGGACAAGCCATATCATCTTTTTTCAGGTAACTCTTGTATAACAGCAGTCTATCAATCATTTTAATCTTTGCAATAGATGATGTAGAAGCATGAAAAATGCAACATCTACAAAAGCGCAGACAAATTGTTGCGCACTTCAGAAACAGAAAGCATAGAAAGTACAAATGCGTAAAGAAGATTCTTTATTTAGTCGTGGTTATATGAGTCTATTACAGATTCTTCATGACTACAAATAAATCTATCTCAGCATAAAAAAGTTCAGTACAACGTACAAAAGCACATCACTCGAACTGTAAAGCATACAAAAATCGCAGGATACTAAACACGCAGCAAACAAGGACGTCAGAGCGAAACACTTCCTTGTCAGAGCGAATAACTTCCTCGTCAAATGGAATCACTCCCTCATCTCAGCACAGACACGTCACATGCTGCTCTGCGGATCTTCCAGCATAACGAAGGTTGAGCTGTTCAAACTCCCAAAGCCTGTTCGTCGTTAATGACACTTGGTGCTGTTTTAACCCAAGCTCAGTTAGCAAATAGGGGAAACTCCTCTCATGAACAACAACGTTCTTCTCGAAGACTACTTCATCAAGCTTGCTACTTCTGTGAACAATTCTGCAATCCTAGCCCTCGACTGGCAAAGGTCAACCAAGCTCGCTAAGAGAAGACTTATCCAGGAGCAACATGTCTCTGAAAGAATGAAGGGTGCACGAACGAATTGGGCCCTTAAATGCCCTAATTTATTGTTAGAGTGTGGTCAAATCTACGTGCCACGTGGCAGCGAGTCAAAGGCCGAAGTTAATTGGATGAACCTAGAATTCATCATAATAAATGTCTTTCAATGAAGTATTCTAAGTTTGTAGTCACCACTTTTCAAGCCCCACAAAGTGGCATGAATTAATGAGTCGCTGACTCAAGACCCCCCAAAAAAGTGCAGCGATTCAATACCCCAAAAGTGTAGAGGTTCAAAAACCCAAAAGTGTATGGTCCAGCTCCCCAAATAGTACGCCTTGGAAGACTCAAAAGCGTAGCGCACAGAACGAAGGACATATACGGGACATCACTTCAGCATTTAATGGAATACTGAACCAAATGTCAGAAGACAACTGTTGACTGCTATCAAAGCATCATATGTCAGGCTTCAGTTGTCAGTCAAAAGTATGGCCTCCAGTGTAACTTTTGACGCTCTAAGAAGCACAGCACCAAGATGCTCAGAAGCGCAACCTCTGTAGTCTCCAGAAGGGCAGCTTTCATAGGTTTCAGAAGCGCAGCCTTACGAATAAACAGGAAGTGCAGCCCCTTCGACGCACATATCTATTCACAGCTTGGAAATTTAAAAGATGCCATGTGGCTAGCAGATCCAATTTGTTCAAACTATATTTCTTCGAATACAATCAGATCTATTCTGTTTAAACTATATTTCTTCGAATACAATCAGATCTATTCTGTTTAAACATAACAAGATCTTTGAGCAGTGTACATACAAAGCATGTCATTGACTCAATCATGTTGATGAATGGGTGTTAACCACCTAGAATTTCAGCAAGAAAAGAATTCCAATAACTGCCACGTGTCAGCTCAACAGTAGATCCAACAGTGCAGTTACAAAGATTCTCCAAAATCTCGCACATGCAGTGCTCCTACTTGCCAAACATCCCTGCGCACATCGTATATGTGCCAGCATAAAAATTGAAGAAGCCTTCCTTTATTCAGGATCTTCGACTGCTTCTTGATTGGCGTACCCAGATCACCACTCACAAGTATTCAGAGAGTCAGAGGAAATTCTTCTCGTCGTCAGATCGTTAACGGAGTAAAGAAACTACTACAGTGTTCGATCTCTATCGTCACACTTTCCCAGAATCAACTGTACTTAGATTTTCTGTCATGACCTGTACCTGCTTTTCGAGATGCGAGTGCGTACGCAAGCCCAACTTACGCCGCAGTGTCGACAGTAGAACGCTGTCTAGCTCGTAATAAAAAGTGCTCATAAAATAATCATTTTATTTCTCATTCACATTTCTAAATCAAATACAAAATTTACAAGATTTATATTTAATCAAATACAATGTCTCACAAAATCTAATACAACAAATCTAAACTATCTAACTAGTCTCTAGATTTTGACCTTCAAGATATCTCTAACTCCACCCAAAGGAACCCAAAGCAAGAGAGCAAGTCATCAAGAATCTGTCAACTGAAGAAAAAAATCCAGTCAGGATTAGAGCAAGTTCACCATAACACCACACTAGATGCATGACACGAAAGAGTAAGTTATAACATAAGAACAACATGACAGTCGACTCGATGGAAAAGAAATGAATGAACAATATAGCAACAATATCACGTATACTATGTGTTTTAGAATACCAACATTCAACATGTAGTTGAGTTAGGAATCAGACAGTCAACACGTGAGGTGTATTGACTGAACAAATACTGTCAGACGATTTCCTGACCGAATAAATTCAGGGCTACATTGGGGTACCACATTTCTACTAGTCGTATTCTTCCATCCAACTATCTCATAAGTACATGTCCAACACAATAAACATTAGCAAGACGATAAACGATAATCACGATAAACTAGAAGTAAGGCATAAACAAGTACATGTACTCTAGTGAATCTAACTCTCGTGTACAAGCAATAATCATGATCAATGAAGAACAATAACAACATGAAATATAAGATGTAACAGTGAAAAGGCAGTATAATGATATATGCAGTACAAATAAAGGTAATATATATCATAGCGAAACTTGCCTGATTTTTTGGACAAACCATTTTCGCAAGTCGAGGATGAAAGGAACTCTGATCTAGAAGCTATCAACCCACATCACACTATCGTACCACGAACCTGCACAAAAACCACATGTCAATTCTAAGATTCTAGTTCTAAAATAATAGAAAAAGTGGCTAATGGGTTATCCTATCTAATAATACTTAATTTTGAAGTAAATTACTTAAAAATCTAATTTAACTGAATAATAATTTGAAATCTAACTTAAATAGGGAATTTTAGCCATAGAAAGTCATATTTCAAATTTGGGAAACTATGCTACGCAAATCGAGGCGTGCCGATGACTAACTAGTCAAACATTGTGAACTTGAGCTTTGGAAAGTGTATATTAGTAGATTTTGGTGCTGCGAGTGCACTAGAATCGACCTTACCGCAAAATCATGCCTTGGTCAAAAGATATCGCCGTTATGACTAATTATGACCAAATCAGTAATTTACCGATCAAATCTGAGTTCAACGTAATAAATAAAATAGTAAACGAACCTCTAAAATTCTGAAAAACTTATATTTCGAAGATCATCTTGTCAGATTTCCAAAATTCAAACGGATCACAAATTGGAGTTCGAAATCTCCCGGGATCTCGAAAATCGTGCGATGTGTCGAGTTTGGACAACCAACACTAAAATAATTCTCCAGAACTTTAGAAACAAAATCTCAAAAAATAAAATATATATTATAAAATCTAACATTGAGATGATTCCAACAACAAAAAATGGTAGGCGAAAACATGGTCGGAGCTGTCTGCAATCGCTCCGGGAAGTAGGGGAATCACCAAGATCAAAACTCCAAAGTCGGCCAAGAAAATAAACTAGGGTTTTTGTATATATATATATATATATATATATATATATATATAAATATATATTATATATATATATAGGAGAGAAAGAGAGAAAGAGGCGGTTGAGCGCAAGGTGGACCTGTCCCGGCTGGGTGACCGTGTAATTATTTATTTAATTACAAAAATTATTTTAACTCCAAATAAATTCAAATAAATTACAAAAAAATCCAGAAAATTCCTCAAAAATTCTAGAAAATATTTCTAAGTGTCTAGAACCTAAATAAAAATATTGTAACTCGTGTGACCCCCACAATAAATTCCAAAGCCTTTAAAAATAAAATTTATATGTTTTAATTATCTAAAAATTCTCAAAAATTCTAAAAAAATCTTAGAATATTCTAGAAAATATTCCTAGTCATATAGAGCCCAAATAAAAATATTTGGTCCCAAAATACTCTCAAATGACCTTACAGTAAATCCTGAAAGTCCTTAAAAATAATAAACCCTTAAATATTAAATACCTAAAAATATCCAAAAATTATAGAAAAATATAAAATGGCTAAATAATACTTATATAAGATGTCTAAGGGCTATATGACCTTAAGATGGTCATAGCTCACCTACAAGCTTCGGCATAACTCCCAATGATCATAAATTTAATCATAATCAAATAAAATTAAAAATTCAAAAATTGGGCTTACAAATCTACCCACCTTAAAAAAATTTATGCTCGAAATTTCAAAAGTTATGATTAGGCACGATCAATAAATGGTATGATTAATGATCAAATAGGTCGATCATATATTCAAAATCTAGAAAAAGATACGAATTGGCACGATCGAAATATAATTAAAATAGTCTAGTCGTGATCAAAATTATTTAAGAATGATCAAATTGAAGTCGTTTTGGCACGATCAACTATTTAGGTACTATCATAGAATCAGTGGAATGGAATCAAAATAGGTGTAAATAATTTCTAGGAAGACAAATGACAATTAGAAAATCGAAAGATAGGAAGGAAATGTTCAAGAAATAAAATGATAAGAATTAAATCAAATTTAAGCGAGGTTACATGAAATTACGAACCTTGAAAATCAATAGTCATATGCCAAAAAGAGATATAATCTCTATAGTATTTGAAAACCGTAAGCATATCCAAAGTCATTTTACCAAAAATTTATGCCTCGCCAGTGTACATCTTGTTGCAGTAAACTCTTTTGGTTTCATGGCTCCAATGAGAATATGCTATCGAATATTCTATCAACTCAATCCATTATTGACATAACTCAAAGATCAAAATAGGGAAACTGAACATAGTCTTTAATAGTATTCGATAACCTACACTTACTTAAAATTATTTCAACATATGGGCCATGTCTTGCCAGTGCACTGCTAGCTGCAGTAAACCTGCAGTTTTCATAATTCAAATAAATAGGAATAGTGCGTATCTGACTTGCCATTGTAAGTCATGAAAATTTTATTCCAACTACATCCATAAGAATTTCAAATGAGCTTATATAAATTCAAACAAGTCGATCATGATAGAAAAATATAAGTATCCGTCCTTGAAGTGAAAGTATCAAATTTAAAAATAAAAAAAATTGAAAAGTACTTGGAATATATGGATAATTGAATCTGAAATTATTTAGAAAAATATTCCTTATGTCCAAAGGAAACTAAATAAGCAATATGAACTTACGATATGACGTTAATTAGAGAAGGCAGAAAAATAAAACTGTGCGCACAAATGATCAAGATTAGGAATTAAAACCTAGAAAGCTTAGACGAATAGTCCACCCACCGTTGGTCATACCATCGTATTAAAATACATAGTGTATCCTTCTATGAAAGTCATTTAATAGGATTTAGAATCATTGGCTAAATCACATTGCCTATGTAGCAACCTTATCTACCCAACAGTCAAGTTGAATAAGGAACTCCTAGTCCTAGTCATTCTTCTAAAATCAAATCAATCCTAATTGTGAATAAGCACTTCCTAGTTGCAGAATCGTAATGGTATGACTAACTTAAGTACTATCATGAGTTTGTATTATTTTGCAAAAATAGACCTACATGGGCCACCAAAAAAACTTGTCAGGATCCGCACCAATTTTTGGGATCCGAGTGCATGCGCAAGCTCAGCCTATGCCGCAGTGTCGGCGGTAGAACGTTGTCTAGCTCACAATAACAAGTGCTCATAAAATAATCATTTTATTGCTTATTTATATTTCTAAATCAATTACAAAATTTACAAGATTTATATTTAACCAAATACAATGTCTCATAAAATCCAATACAACAAATCTAAACTATCTAACTAGTCTCTAGGTTTTCGCCTTCAAGATATCTCTAACTCCACCCGAAGGAACCCAAAACAAGAGAGCAAGTCATCAAGAATCTATCAACTGAAAAATATATCCAGTCAGGATTGGAACAAGTTTACCATAACACCACACTACATTATATAATATACATATGTCAAATTCCTATTTTGAAAATAGGTATATGAGCGTATTCCTGTATTTGGAGGATTTTAAATTTGGGTGTTCTTAAAAGTTTATTATTATTTTCTTGGAGGTGAATTTTATCCTCAATTTTATTATTGTAATAACTACATCTACCCCATTCCCCTAAAATATCTAAAACCTAACCCTCACATCTCTCTCTCAACCACTCTCACCTACTCCCCTCATCTCTCTTTTCTTCTCACTGGAGAACAACCCCCCAGCTTGTTCTCTCTCTGCTCTCTCTCCTTAGCCCCTCTATCTCCCCTCACTTCTCTCTCCTGCTTGGCCTTCACCCCCCCCTCTCGTTCTCCTCCCCCAAGATCCCCACGAATACCACCATCACTGCTCCATCACCTCCAGCGTCGCCATCACCTCCACCCCCTCGTCGTGTCTGCCCCTTCCGTCACCAACACCACCATCGTCGCCACTTCTGTCCTCCACCGCGACTGCCACCACTACTTCCACCATCACGGCCTCCATCTCCCCTGTCTTTCCTTCTCCTCGTCCCCAGTGCCACCACGAGCTTCCTCGGCCATCCGCTGTCGTCGCCACCTTCCCCGACGACGAGTGCCCCCTCGGCACCGTTTCTCCCCTTGTCCTTCTCCAGCCACCGGGTGCCCCTACTGGTGCCATCCTTCCTCCGTGGCTAGGAGCTCGACTCGCCTGGCCGAGCTCCTCATCCCGATGTGGCTCGAGCCCGCCGACGATGACCCGAACACCCCTCTCTCATCTTCCTTGTTTTGTGTGCGTCTAGGGGAGCACTGCCTCGAGCAGCGGAATGCCTTGGGCCCAGCGCTGCTCGAGTTTTGTGTTGCCTAGATCCGCGTTCATCCTTATTATGTGTGCCCTCGTATTCTGCACCGTCCTCGGTGTGCGCACTTCCTTGATCAGTGCGCTGCCTCGTGCAATGTGCTGCCTCGAGTAGCGCACTCTCGTTCTTCGCGTTTCTCGAGACACGTGTACCTTGAATTATGTACAGCCTCGATTTTGTGCCACCTTGATCCATGTGCTGCCTTGGACAGTAGGACACCTCAAGACCCACGCTGCCTCAGGCAACGTACCATCTCAGTTTGCACATTGCCTCGATTTTTGTGCCTCGGCCTTTGTTTCTATCTCGATTTTCGTATCGCTCCGATTTACGTGCACGCATCGATTTACATGCTGCCTCGGTTTATGTTCCATCTTGAACTCCGTACCGTATCGATTTGCGTACCATATTTATTCGTGCACCATCCTGATAAATTCCTCGATCTACGTGCACATCTAGATTTACGTGCACGTTCCGTTCCTGTTTGCCTCGATATTCATGCCATCTTGATTTGCGTGTTGCATTGATTTATGCACTATCTTGATATTTGTGATTTCTTTGATCTACGTGCACGTCTCAATTTACGTGCACGTTGTGTCTCTTGTTCAACTCGATCTTTGTGTTATCTCGATTCTCGTGTGCGTCTCGATATAAGTGCGTGTCTCGGTTTGCTTGTCCGTATCGATTCGTGTGCCTCAATTTCTGTACCAGATCCCTACAATGCTTGCGGGACCTAAACGGTATAGCCTCATGCCATCTATCATGATTTTTATTATTATTTTATTATTTAATTCTAATAATTGTTTATTATGTGTTCTGAGGACCTCGATTGGCGTGCAAGCTTGGATCATGATTGCCGAAGACTTGCTTACCTAGCCGAGCCCTCTAGACAATTATCCCTTGCTCATCGACGGCTCTTGCCCTCTCTCATATAATTTATTGTATTTAATTCATTTGTAATTGTAAATGTATAACCATGCTTAGTGTAGCTTAGCAGTAGAACTGCCATGATGATAACCTAGGATAGCTTGGTTCGATACCGGTTTACGATCGTATCGGACAACTCGGACGGGTCTTCCATACCTCCGAGGACACGAGCACGACTCACGAGTATGGATTATCCCCATATGCCCCGTGTCCGACTCGCGGTCGGGTGAAGGCTTTAGCTAACTATGTTTGTGACTCTGCTTGTAGCTTGGATTATGACTGTGGGTCTTGATGCGCCCTATATGGCGGTTCTTGTTGAATGTGTTGGCTTCGCGCCCAGTACACATCGTAGCGCTGCTGGAGGCCGAGACTTAGTGTTCTCGACTATGGCTTGGGTCCCAGTATGCATCGTAGTGCTGCTGGAAGCCGATATTTAGTGTTTTCGGTCTGCGATTCAGCGACGAGTTGTGCCGAGTGGATTTAGCCCCATTTGGCTGGGACATCCCGTCCAGAATACAAAGGAGACTCCGCTGAATTTTTTCAGAATTTTTGGCCGAGAATTTGGTTCGAAGAATTAGGCAGAACCATTCCTTTGGTTTGCTAATCTAGACTCGTGCTTACTTGGTTTAGTAATAATGGTCTGATTCCAGTACTTGCTAGGTAGACCCCTGACTAGACTAGTCGCCTAGCTCTTGACATTTCTTGTCCGTTGGATAGCGTAAGGAGCGCAGTTCCACTCGGGAGACGGTCTGCAACCCTGGTCCTTGTTTGGTTTAAGGGTTGTGGATCTGCTTCAAAGTGGTTCATGTAGTCCTTGCTATTTTTCGGCGGTATAATTAATAGTCTCTTGTTCCCCCCGACCATTCTTTCTAGGAGTTATCCTAGTTTAGCCAGTTATGACTGATAGTTGTCCTGTGTATCGAAATTTGTAATTTTTGTATATATCTGAGGATTGAGTATTTTGGAGAGTATGATCTCGCGATATTGGTTGATAGACTCATGTGGATTCTTGGATAGTGTTGCTATTTCTTTTGATGATGTTCTAATTTGATCATACATGACTATGTGGATTCTTGGATTTGGAGGATCGCGAATATTTTGTGGAACGAGGAAAATATCGAGGGTAGTATTATATGATTTTTATTCGACTTCCCAAACGCCCAAAACATGGATTGATTGCTATATCTTGGTAGTTGAGAGGTTTGTTTCCCGATAGCTTGTGATCATTGATTTAGAGGACCCTGGTGAGCCAGAGGACCTAACATTGTTTATGAGGATTAGTTTAGTATCTGACGATTTTACTTCTTGATTTGATCTCCATTATGGAGGGAAGACTCTTGCTAGATTGATCCGGGAGATAGACCGACTTGATGATTAGAGCTGTAGACTCCCTTGTATACTTGATGGGATATTATAGTAGAGATTCTGATCTTGTACTTGACCTGATATCCATGCCATGATGTGGGTAGATGATTTTATGTGACTGACAGATTTGGCCTTGTCCCCGACATGACTGCTTGTATCCGTGCTATAGGTCTAGCTTACCCTTTGAGGTACTGGCCCTGATTTTGCACTGCGGTACTCCTTGTCTACTGGCACTTGAGGTGCTACTTCCATGATTATATAGCATTGCGATGCCATCTTGATATTCTAGCTATATTATATGATTACCTGTACGGGTATCTGGTAGTTGGCCTATAGTCTTAGCGTGGTCAGGATTACTTGCTTGCTTGTTGTATAACACTAAGGATGGATCACAACTGGCACTATAGGTGCCGAGGTTGATTCTTACTTAGCGTTCTCGTATGGAGGTACGACATCTAGGAGGATGATCATGTGACCACGGCATGTGATTTCGGATAAACGTATGGTTAATCTTGGCAACTTAAACTGGTAGAAGCATTGGGAGAGAACGGAATCTCGAGATCGTGCAGTACTAGCCGCTTCCCAGTATAATACTTCTGGTTCGTATTACGTATTTTGAAATACGTGTACGTATTTTATCTTGTATTGCATGATTTCCTTGCTTAGCTTCCTTCTTGGCTTGGTTTATTCTTGGTTCGGGTTGGCTTGGTTCGGTTTGGGATTGCTATTGGTTTATCATGGACCAAGGGTGAACCCCCTACCTACCACCACAATCCCCATTTATTAACCCATTCTTCTTTCTCTCTCTTTATTAACATCTTCTTTCCTCCATTACTTCTTCACCTACCAGAGAGGAAGAGAGAGGTCTAGGCAAGTGCAACTTGCTTCATGGAGGATCTCCAATTTTATTGCTTCATTCTCTTCCTTACAGCATTTTAACTTACTTTAGTACTTGACATTTTTACTTTCCATGGCCAGATTCTTGTAGATCTAAGTTTATATTATTTTCGAATTTTCTGGGTTTTGATCTACTTAATCTTGTTATTTCTGAATTTTGATGGTTCCATGTTGTAGAGAATCTTGTTCTGCCCCATTTTGACCTATAGAAGTTCGGATTTGGGCTCCGGATGATGGAGTTATGGAGCTTGAGGACTTGGCTCTCATGGTGTTCTTTTTCTCGAAGTTTGGAGAAGATGAACTGTGCTTGACTTGACCGAATGAATATTTCATACGGTAAGTGTTCTCTTCAGCCGCATGACTGGAAGTACTTGAGCCGCATGAGGGTCGAACTCATCTAGCCGCATAAGCCTACTTCCTCCGTTGGCCGCATAGGCTGAGTCTCATTCCAACCGCATAAGATACATTCTCTTGTAACCGCATGAACCCGGGTCTGTGCCAGCCGCATGGACTCACCTTCCGTCGGCCGCATGAGCACCCCTCACTGCAACCGCATAAGGGCCGCTTCCCGCTCGCCGCATGGGACTTCACTTGAATCGGTCGCCTGTACCCTGGCTCGTCCCAGCCGCATGAGAACCCCCTTCCCTTGAGATCCGTATAGGCATTGACCCTCGATAGCCGCATGGGATTTGCTCACCACCCAGCCGCATATACTGCAGTCTTCTTCTTGCCGAATGAGGACCCAAGCCCTTTCAACCGCATGACTCTGAATGTCCCAGCCGCATAAGTTTTTCGCCCTTAGCCGCATGAATACCGTCTCCTTCCTCCAGCCGCATGGGTTGCCCCTTCTATCTGCTGCATGGATTCGTCTCTCGTTGGGCCGCATGACTCCTCCGCACACCTTGTCTTGTTATTTTATTATTATTGCTATTATTCATTTAGTATTATTAACTTATGTCTTGTAACCCTCAGTATAACTGGGTCTCCTGATTGAATGCTTGCACTATGATTCCCTGCACAAGTACCTGAACACGATAGTGACCCGTCGTGGTGCACTCCTGACAAGTAAATATGACATGACATGACATGACCTGATAGTGGCCCGTCGTGGCGCACTCATGACAAGAACTCTTGACATAATAACCTGACATGATATATCTTGATAAGCTGTTGCGATGGCTGCCTGACATGACATGACCTGTATAAATAACCTGGACACCGTGGGCGATTGTGCTTGTACAAATAATCCAGTCCTGTCTTGCATCATGTCTAGGAGGGGACTCCTGAGTACCACGGTTAGGAGTACCTACTGAAATGGACTAAGGCTAATAACTAGGTTAATACATTAGTCATACAGAGATCTCCCAGCTACTGGCAATCCCGTTACCTGGGCGCGCCTGGGATCTGTAGCCTGCCGTCGAGTAGGGCACATTTCCAGCACACTGTCATGTGTTGCACCCTTCAAGCTACCTAAGGGTACATGCGTTTCCTGGACGATGTACCCACCTGAATTCAACCCCTAATTTTTGACCTCGGTAACCTGGATGGTCTGCAGGGCTTCTGGCTGTAGAATAATCTCACTGCATCTTGCTAGTAACTAGGCCTGTGATAACCCAAGTTAGTTAAAGTATCAAGCCGTAATTCTTGCTTGGCCGTGAATGATTGGATGGAGTCTAACCTGTCTAGTCTTGCCCTGATCTTGTTCCAGATTACTGCATGACCTGAATGCTTATATTTATTTTACCAATAAATGGTGAGAATTCCAAGTTCTGTTCAGACAAAGGGTTACAACCCCGGTCCTTGTTTGGTTTACGGGTTGTAACCTGGTTATCTGAATAGTTTCATGGTTATCTCGTCGTATATCATCCTGATGTATTTTCTTTATTTCCAGTTCTTACTTTTGTTTATACTCTTGTGCTGATTGCTGGTTTTAGTTCCTAAGAGAAGCTTCCTTTGTGGCACTTGCTCTTTCTGGGGTCTAATCCAGCTGGTTTTGTATGGCCAGATTTCGAAGCAGCTCCAGAGGATCTACCGACTTTCCAGCCCGATGGTGGCGACTAGACGTAACCAGGGCAACGAGTGGGTTTATTTTTGATATCCCACTTTATTGTAAAAATATTCTTTTTAGGCGTTTAGCCGACGAGCACCTGTTTAGCTCGATTGCACTTACTTACTGTCTGCCTACGGGCTGTAACATGATTGACAGATCCTAGGGTTGATCATGTATGACTAAACTCTTGCTAGTCCTGACATTTTGTAACGACTAGCTTCATGATCAGCTGAATATGTAATATTTGGGACGTCTTATTATTGTATATTTAATGATCATACATCTTGTGACTTTACTTACTTGCTTGTGATTGAGACACTAGGCTTGTTCATGACCATAGGAGACTGTTGGCTTGTAGTAAACCCTCATGTATCTTGACAGCCGTGACCGTATAGCGAGATGGAATCCATTTCATATACGTAGCTGGCTATGTCTGCCCCTGCTCTCCAGTATTCTGGTTCTTGGGCGTGACATGGTTTAAGTGGTGGCCCATACAGGTCTTGTAAATCAAGATATGTGAGGGTTTACCGAATAGATGTCTCAATCAGTATTCGCCCTTGATCTCTGCTCGTATCTTCTGAATCCCTGGATTCTTGTCCTGATCATATGCTTGTATCATTGATCTGTCCTGGTCCTTCCTTATTGTTCCCCATGTCGTCTTCTTCAGCGGCATCGTTCCTGGACTTGTCGGTCAGCAAGGCGGAGCATTTCTCGCGGATCAGCAACAACCACGAGATCAAGCCCAGCATTAGGGAGTAGCCTCCAGAGTCGTGCCTTCTGGCGGAGAGCCACCAGTCCAGCCAGTTCAGCCTGCTGAGCCTGATGATGGCACTTTGGTAGGTCTCGTCGGGACCTTGATAGCTTCCCAAGATCGTCGTGGAGATGCCTTGCACCAGGCAGTTACGGATGCTTTAACCAGAGGAGGTCATCAAGGTAACAATGCGGCCAACAGCTTCAAGCGCTTGAACCCTCCCTTCTTCGACGGTAGTGAAGATGCTATCGCTGTAGATAGTTGGCTTCAGGACACAGAGGTAATTCTAGAAGCAGCCAGGACCCCAGAGAATGAGAAGGTAGCCGTGGTACGCCTGCATTTGCTAGATCTTGCCCGCAGCTGGTGGGTAGCTCAGGCCGTTGGATTAGCAGCACCCATTGCTTGGGCGGTATTCAGATAGAGATTCCAGACCAAGTATTTTGATACTTTAGCTCGGTACGATCTATAGACGAGGTTCACCAATCTGAAGCAGATGGGCAGGACGGTCGATGGATATGCGGCCGAGTTTTCGAGACTCAGTCGGTTTGCTCCCACCTTGGTGGCAACCGAGTATGATAGAGCCCAGCGATTCCAACAGGGGCTTCACCTGGAGATTCTATTGGCGGTTGCGCAGTTTGAGCATCAGACTTTTGATGCAGTCTTGAGAGCAGCTAGGATGCATGAGTATACCTCCCAGAGGATTGTGGATAGGGTCGAAGGTCGGAAGAGATCCCATGGCCAGATGAATCAGTCTTCAGCCCCAGCCCCAGCAGCCAGGGCTTTGACTATTGGAGCTCCGAGGCGGGTGGCCTCAGTGACGTCGGTTCAGCATTCAGCCCCGATGTACCCTCAGTAGCAGCAGAAGCAGAAGTAGTCTTCCGCAATGGGATGTTCTCTTTGTGGGAAGCCAAGCCATGTAGTGGCAGAGTGTCGCAGGGCACAGGGATTGTGTCTGGCTTGTGGAGCAGCAGACCATAGGGTTGGATCCTGCCCGAATAGGGGTGGTTCATCATCATCCAACCTTTCTAGCTCTTCGGTGAGAGGACCAGCTCCGGTCCAGTAGCAGCAGTATCCATTGCCGAGGCGCTTGCCGCCTCAGTCCCAGGTATTCCAGCAGCAGAACCCCCAGCAGCATGTTCAAGCCCAGGCCTTGAGTCAGAATAGGCAGCGAGGATTTCAGCAGAGGGGACCAGCACCCCGAGGGCATGGTCAGGCTATGGTAATGAAGGATTGGCACCGAAAAAGGTAGTGGCAGGTACTATTCCCGTCAACTCCTTTCCAGCTTCAGCTTTATTTGATTCTGGTGCGTCACATTCTTTTATGTCTGTACGATTCGCAACACGGATAGGATTAGAGCCCGAGTCATTATTAGTAAGGCTCAATATACTTACTGGTAACGGACTTGTCGGAGTCGATAGGGTGTTTTCCTCGTGTCGAATCGTAGTTAGCGGTAAGGAATTTTCCGCTAGATTGATAGAGTTTCCGATGGTCGATTATGATGTGGTCCTAGGGATGGATTGGTTGAGGAACCAGTATGCTAGAATAGACTGCCATATTGGTAGGGTTGTTTTAAGCATTCCAGGCGAGCCAGAGTTTTCATTTTCTAGAGGCGAGGTTGAGCCTTCTCCTTCAGTATTACGGATGGCAGTAGCAGCAATGCAGTTGCCCCGGATAGTCGAAGAGTTTCCATATGTTTTTCCAGAAGAGCTTCCAGGTATGCCGCCAGAGCGGAAGATCGAGTTCACCATAGACTTGATTCCCGGGACAGCCCCAGTATCAGAGAGAGTCTACAGGATGGCGCCTTCAGAGTTGGAGATATTGTACAAGATGATTGAAGAACTTCGAACCAAGGGATTCATTCGTGCTAGTGGATCGCCTTGGGGAGCCCCGATGCTTCTTGTGAAAAAGAAGGATGGTACGTCCAGGTTATGTGTTGATTATCGTACCTTGAATTCAGTGACAATCAAGAACAGATACCCTCTTCCGAGGATAGATGACTTGTTTGATCAGCTCAAAGGGGCAGCAGTATTCTCGAAGATCGATTTGCGCTCCGGATATCATCAGATCAGAGTCAGAGAGCAGGACATCCCGAAGACAGCTTTTAGATCGAGGTATAGGCATTGGGAGTTCCTTATTATGCCCTTTGGAGCGACCAATGCGCCGGCAGTATTCATGGATCTCATGAATCGTATTTTTATGCCTTATTTGGATCAGTTTGTGATTATGTTCTTGGATGACATCCTGGTCTACAGCAGGAGCGAGGCGGAGCATGAGTAGCATCTCTGTGTAGTTCTTCAGATTCTCAGGGAGCACCAGTTGTATGCCAAGTTCAGTAAATGCGAGTTCTGGCTCGATCGCATTTCGAACTTGGGTCACATCATCACCAGAGGAGGAGTAGAAGTGGATCCCCAAAAGATCGTGGCTTTTGAGTCGTGGCCAGTGCCCAGCACAGTCGCAGAAGTTCGCAGTTTCTTTGGATTGGCCGGCTACTACCGGCGATTTATTTCAGATTTTGCTCAGATTTCAGCGCCATTGACCCAGTTGACCCGCAAGGAGGTACAGTTTGCTTGGACAGCAGAATGTCAGGATTCTTTTGAGAAGTTGAAGCGAGGCTTGATGACGGCTCCCATTCTCGCGCTTCCAGATAGAACCGGAGGATTCTCCATATATTGTGATGCTTTGGGCAGAGGTTTGGGATGTGTTCTGTTGTAGCATGGGAAGGTAATAGCTTATGCGTCATGACAACTTTGTGATCATGAGAGGAATTACCCAACCCATGACTTGGAGCTGGCAGCAGTAGTGTTTGTACTTAAGTTGTGGAGGCACTACTTGTACGGAGACAGGGTGGAGATTTTCACCGACCATAAGAGCCTGAAGTATGTTTTCACCCAGAAGGATCTTAACATGCGTCAGAGGAGGTGGCTAGAGCTTCTTGTGGATTATGATGTCAACCTGCAGTATCATCCTGGAAAGGCCAACGTCGTTGCAGATGTATTGAGCAGGAGAGCCGGAGTTTACTTCCTAACAGCGCAACCGGAGCTGTTAGCAGATCTTCAGAAGATAGGTATTGAAGTTCTTCTCCCTTCCAGTATAGCATTGATGGCCAGCATGCAAGTTCAGTCCACCATAGTCGAGAGGATCCGGATGGCGCAATCAGCAGATTCCAAGCTTCAGCGACTCAGGACAGAGTGTGAGGCAGGACGAAGACCAGAGTTATGCATTCATGAGGATGGTACACTTAGGCATGGTAAGCGTCTTTGTGTACCCAGTGGAGATATCAAATAAGAAATCATGACAAAGGCTCACAGTTCTCAGTATTTTATTCATTCGGGCGGTATGAAGATGTACCGTGATATCCGGCAGCACTTTTGGTGGAATGGAATGAAGAGGGAGATAGCCTGGTTTGTCTCTCGTTGTTTGGTCTGCCAATAAGTTAAGGCTGAACATCAGAGGCCCGCTGGACTTCTTCAGCCCTTGCCGATTCCAGAATGGAAGTGGGAACATGTGACCATGGATTTTGTGACCGGATTACCTAGATCCCCAGCTGGTTGAGATGCTATTTGGGTTATAGTTGACCGGCTTACGAAGGTAGCTCACTTCCTCCCGTTCAGAGTTGGTCAGTCGACAGCTCAGTTAGCAGAGATGTACCTCAGGCAGATTGTTCGATTGCACGAAGTAAAAGTTAGTATCACCTCGGACCGAGATTCAAGATTCACGTCGCACTTTTAGCGTAGCCTGCAGGAGAGTTTGGGAACTTACCTCCAGTTCAGTTCAGCATATCATCCGCAGACAGATGGTCAGTCGGAGCGTACAATCCAGACTCTTGAAGATATGTTGCGATCATGTACACTTGACTTCGGTGGTTCGTGGGAAGATCACCTGCACCTGGTGGAGTTCTCGTACAACAACAGTTTCCAGGCCAGTATCCAGATGGCACCGTTCGAGGCACTATATGGAAGGAAGTACAGATCCCCGTTAGCCTGGGATGATGTCGGAAAGAGGCAGATGCTCGGTCCAGAAATAATTGCCCAGACAGTTGAAGTGGTCAGAAGAGTTCGGGATCATCTTCGAGTTGCCCAAGATCGCCAGCGCCATTAGGCCGATTCTCATCAGCGCCCTCTCGAGTTTTCTGTCGGTGACCATGTTTTCCTGAGGATTTCGCCTAACCGTGGCGTCATTCGTTTCGGCGTACGGAGAAAGCTTAGTCCTAGGTATATAGGGCCATTTGACATTCTGGAGCGAGTAGGAGATGTATCCTATCGTCTCGCTCTTCCGCCGTCGCTAAGCAAGGTGCATGACGTGTTCCATGTATCCCAATTACGACGGTATATCCCGGATCCGAGCCACATCCTAGATCATTCGGAATTGGTTGTTGGTACCAACCTTTCGTATGAGGAGAGGCCCGTGTCTATATTGGACCGAAGATAGAAGATACTCAAGAACAAGACTATCAAGTTAGTCCGAGTTGCTTGGGGTCATCACTCTTTGGAGGAGTCAACGTGGAAGCGTGAGGATGACATCCGATCACGGTATCCTGACTTGTTTGACTCGTGAGGTATAATGTCTTTCTTATGCCTCATAACTGCGATTCCTTGCTTGAATGAGTGATTGCCTGCCTAGTTATAGCTTGCTTATGATTAATATAGCTTGTCCTCGCCTCTCTAGCCTCTTAATTAAATTATGAGGACGAAATTCTTTTAAGATGGATAGAGTTGTAATACCTGTGGTTCGTATTACGTATTTTGGAATACGTGTACGTATTTTATCTTGTATTGCATGATTTCCTTGCTTAGCTTCCTTCTTGGCTTGGTTTATTCTTGGTTCGGGTTGGCTTAGTTCGGTTTGGGATTGCTATTGGTTTATCATGGACCAAGGGTGAACCCCCTACCTACCACCACAATCTCCATTTATTAACCCATTCTTCTTTCTCTCTCTTCATTAACCTCTTCTTTCCTCCATTAGTTCTTCACCTACCAGAGAGGGAGAGAGAGGTCTAGGCAAGTGCAACTTGCTCATGGAGGATCTCCAATTTTATTGCTTCATTCTCTTCCTTACAGCATTTTAACTTACTTTAGTACTTGGCATTTTTACTTTCCATGGCCAGATTCTTGTAGATCTAAGTTTATATTATTTTTGGATTTCTTGGGTTTTGATCTACTTAATCTTGTTATTTCTGAGTTTTGATGATTCCATGTTGTAGAGAATCTTGTTCTGCCCCATTTTGACCTATGGAAGTTCGGATTTGGGCTCCGGATGATGGAGTTATGGAGCTTGAGGACTTGGCTCTCATGGTGTTCTTCTTCTCGAAGTTTGGAGAAGATGAACTGTGCTTGACTTACCGCATGAATATTTCATGCGGCAAGTGTTCTCTTCAGCAGCATGACTGGAAGTACTTGAGCCGCATGAGGGCCGAACTCATCTAGCCGCATAAGCCTACTTCCTCCGTTGGCCGCATAGGCTGAGTCTCATTCCAGCCGCATAAGATTCATTCTCTTCTAACCGCATGAACCCGGGTTTGTGACAGCCGCATGGACTCACCTTCCGTTGGCCGCATGAGCATCCCTCACTCCAACCGCATAAGGGCCGCTTTCCGCTGGCCGCATGGGACTTCACTTGAACCGGCCGCCTGTACCCTAGCTCGTCCCAGCCGCATGAGAACCCCCTTCCCTTGAGAGCCGCATAGGCATTGACCCTCGATAGCCGCATGGGATTTGCTCACCACCCAGCCGCATATACTGCAGTCTTCTTCTTGCCGTATGAGGACTCGAGCCCTTTCAACCGCATGACTCTGAATGTCCCAGCCGCATAACTTTTTTGCCCTTAGCCGCATGAATACCCTCCCCTTCCTCCAACCGCATGGGTTGCCCCTTCTGCCTGCTGCATGGATTCGTCTCTCGTTGGACCGCATGACTCCTTCCCACGCCTTGTCTTGTTATTTTATTATTATTGCTATTATTCATTTAGTATTATTAACTCATGCCTTGTAACCCTCAGTGTAACTGGGTCTCCTGATTGAATGCTTGCACTATGATGCCCTGCACAAGTACCTGAACACAATAGTGACCCGTCGTGGTGCACTCCTGACAAGTAAACATGACATGACATGACATGACCTGATAGTGGCCCGTCGTGGCGCACTCATGACAAGAACTCTTGACATAATAACCTGACATGATATATCTTGATAAGCTGTTGCGATGGCTGCCTGACATGACATGACCTGTATAAATAACCTGGACACCGTGGGCGATTGTGCTTGTACAAATAATCCAGTCCTGTCTTGCATCATGTCTAGGAGGGGACTCCTGAGTACCACGGTTAGGAGTACCTACTGAAATGGACTAAGGCTAATAACTAGGTTAATACATTAGTCATACAGAGATCTTCCAACTACAGGCAATCCCGTTACCTGGGCGTGCCTGGGATCTGTAGGCTGCCGTCGAGCAGGGCACATTTCCAGCACACTGTCATGTGTTGTACCCTTCAAGCTACCTAAGAGTACATGCGTTTCCTGGACGATGTACCCACCTGAATTCAACCCCTAATTTTCGACCTGGGTAACCTGGATGGTCTGCAGGACTTGTGGCTGTGGAATAATCTCACTGCATCTTGCTAGTAACTAGGCCGGTGATAACCCTAGTTAGTTAAAGTATCAAGCCGTAATTCTTGCTTGGCCGTGAAATGATTGGATGGAGTCTAACCTATCTAGTCTTGCCCTGATCTTGTTCCAGATTACTGCATGACCCGAATGCTTATATTTATTTTACCGATAAATTGTGAGAATTTCAAGTTCTGTTCAGACGAAGGGTTACAACCCTGGTCCTTGTTTGGTTTACGGGTTGTAACCTGGTTATCTGAATAGTTTCATGGTTACCTCGTCGTATATCATCCTGATGTATTTTCTTTATTTCCAGTTCTTAATTTTATTTATACTCTTGTGCTGATTGCTGGTTTTAGTTCCTAAGTGAAGCTTCCTTTGTGGCACTTGCTCTTTCTTGGGTCTGATCCAGCTGGTTTTGTATGGCCAGATTTCGGAGCAGCTCCAGAGGATCTACCGACTTTCCACCCCGATGGTGGCGACTAGACGTAACCAGGACAACGAGTGGGTTTATTTTTGATCTCCCACTTTATTGTAAAAATATTCTTTTTAGGCGTTTAGCCGACGAGCACCTGTTTAGCTCGATTGTACTTACTTACTGTCTGCCTACAGGCTGTAACATGATTGACAGATCCTAGGGTTGATCATGTATGACTAAACTCTTGCTAGTCCTGACATTTTGTAACGACTAGCTTCATGATCAGCTGAATATGTAATATTTGGGACGCCTTATTATTGTATATTTAATGATCATACATCTTGTGACTTTACTTACTTGCTTGTGATTGAGACACTAGGCTTGTTCATGACCATAGGAGACTGTTGGCTTGTAGTAAACCCTCATGTATCTAGACAGCCGTGACCGTATAGCGAGATGGAATCCATTTCATATACGTAGCTGGCTATGTCTGCCCCCGCTCTCCAGTATTCTGGTTCTTGGGCGTGACACCCAGACATCTAGTCATGGAGTGCAGGCTGGCCGCTACGGATAGTGTTACCGTCCGCATTAGAGGATGGCAGTATCCTGCTACTTTACTATACCTTATATACATGGCATGCTCAGCACGGTGGCCTTACGAGGGACCGGTGGTGACATGAAGAGCCGGGTGGTCTTACGAGGGACCGGTGCTCATCTAGTCTTGATATACTTGGCCCCGTTAGCTTGCTAGATCGGCACGATCTAAGGATTCCATATTGCATTGTTGGGGTAACCCAACCTCCACCTAGACAGCCGTAGACATTTGAGTGACCGCTTATTCACCTAAATTGTATGGATTGCTGCTTGCTAGGCTGGCTGGCCCGTAACGCTGCCCCGGCGTGGTAATTCATTCCCTTGTTCTTGTTTGATATAGGGGTGGATTACTATTCCGTTGACAGGCTACGAGTTTCGGTTGGCGATGCAGGTATTATTGGATGTTAGGGAGATTGCGATGATTGTTGGTTATCTAGCTATATTAGTTGTGGGTTGCTATCGTGCATTGGTAGCGCACGACCCCTACCCTCTTTTACTGTTCATATATGCTATTCCTGTCATATTTTATCTTGTTGGCTTTTCTTCGCCCGTCCTTGAGCTTTCCTTTTTGGTACTTTCTAAGGTTGGCCTGACCAACCCTGGATTGTTCCCAGATTGCCTGTGACCGACCCTGTGGATCTTCCAGACTCGACTTGAAGGATGTACTTCAGTTCTCGACCATGCTAGGAACTGCAGGAAGGTATACTCATCTACATTATTGTCCTGTACTGTAGAATTCCTGATTATCATATGAGTATTTCCTGTTTTTCATATGTTTCTCTCTCTTGCTTAGTATTTCATTATTATTACCTATGGATATGAGATCAGATTAGGCCATAGAATGATTGCATGCTAGGATGCCCAGCAAGATTGACAGCCGTCATCGCCGTATTACGTATTCGTACCTTATACGGTGTACCTGGCCGACGTCCGTCCCCGTATTTCGGTACTGGGGCGTGGCAACATACATGAAGGAAACAATAATAAGAAAAATAAACTCGATGCATGACACGAAAGAGTAAAGTTATAACATAAGAACAACATGATAGTCGACTCGATGGAAAAGAAATGAATGAACAATATAGCAACAAGATTGTGTGTACTATGTGTTTTAGAATACCAACGTTCAATATATGGTTGGGTTAGGAATCAGATAGTCAGCACATGAGGTGTATTGACTGAACAAACACTATCAGACGGTTTTCTGATCGAATAATCTCTGAGCTACACTGGAGTAGCATATGTCTACTATTCGTATTCTTCCACCCGACTATATCACAAGTACATGTCCAACATGATAAACATTAACAAGATGGTAGACGATAATCACGATAAACTAGAAGTAAGGCATGAACATGTACATATACTCTAGCGACACTAAATTTCGTGTACAAGTAGTAATCATGATCAATGAAGAACAGTGACAACATGAAATATAAAGATGTAACCGTGAAAATGCAGTATAACGATACATATAGTACAAAATAAAGGTAATATAATACCATAGTGAAACTTGCCTGATTTCCTGGAAAAACCATTTTCGCAAGTCAAGGATGAAAGGAACTCCGATCTAGAAGCTATCAACCCATATCACACTATCGTACCACGAACCGTGCACAAAAACCATATGTCAATTCTAAGATTCTAATTTTAAAATCATGGAATAAGTGGCTGATGGATTATCTTATCTAATAAAACTTATTTTGAAGTAAATCATTTAAAAATATATTTTAACCTAATGTAATCTGAAATATAACTTAAATATGGAATTTTAGCCATAGAAAGTCATAGTTCCAATTTTGGAAACAATGGAATATAAATCGAGACGTACCATTGACTAACTAATCAAATATTATGAACTCGAGATTTAGAAAGTACATCCTGGTAATTTCAGTGCCACGAGTACAGTGGAATCGACTGTGCTGTAAAATCATGCTTTGCTCAAAAGATACCGCCGTTATGGCTAACCGTGACCAAATCGGTGATTTACCGATCAAATCTGAGTTCAACGTAATAAATAAAATAGTAAACAAATCTCTAAAATCTTGGAAAAATTATATGTCGAAGATTGTCGTATTAGCTTTCCAAAACTTCAAACGGATCATAAATTAGAGTTCGGATCTCCCGGGATCTTGAAAACTGTATGACTTATCGAGTTTTGGACAACCAACACTAAAATAATTCTCCAAAAAGTCAAAAGCAGAGTCTCAAAAAATAAGATTTATGTTCTAAAAGCTAACCTCGAGATGATTCCAACGAAACAACGATGCGCGAAGATAAGGTCGGAGCTGTCCGTAATCGCTCCGGGAAATCGAGGAATCACCAAGATCAAAACTCCCAAATCGGTCGAAGAAATGAACTAGGATTTTTGGATATTTATGTATATATATAGGAGAGAGAGAGAGAGAGAGAGAGAGAGAGAGAGAGAGAGAGGCGATTAAGCGCCGACAAGCGGGCTTGCTCGGCTGGGTGACTGTGTAGTTATTTATTTCATTACAAAAAATATTTAGAAATCATTTTAACTCCAAATAAATTTAAATAAATTGCAGAAAATCAAGAAAATTCCTAAAAAAGATTCTAGGAAATATTTCTAAGTGTCTAGAAGCTAAATAAAAATAATGTAACTCAAAATATCATTGTGTGACCCCATAGTAAATTCCAAAGCCTTTAAAAATAAAATATCTATATGTTTTAATTATCTAAAAATTTCTAAAAATTCTAGAAAAATCCAGAAAAATCTTAGAATATTCTAGAAAATATTTTTAGTCATCTAGAGCCCAAATAAAAGTATTTGGTCTCGAAATACCCTCGAATGACTTTACAGTAAATCCTAAAAGTCCTTAAAAATAATAAACCCTTAAATATTAAATACCTGAAAATATCCAAAAATTATAGAAAAATATGAAATAGCTAAATAATACTTATATAAGATCTCTAGGGGCCATATGACCTTAAGATGGTCATATCTCATCTACAAGCGTCGGCATGACTCCCAATGATATTAAAATTAATCATAATCAAATAAAATTAAAAAAAATTGAAATTCAGGAAGTGGGTTTATATTTCCTGTTTAGGATCTCTTTTGTACTCTTCTATATTTGTAATATAAAAGTTCAACTTTTTGTTTATAGAAAACAAAATGACGACTCTGCTAGAGAATTTCTTCTCCTCCGACGAGAAGGTAGTGACGCAATCTGACAACAACCTGCTGGGGTCTTCTCAAAAGATGATGGTCGTACGCTTCGATCAGCAAGCCTTCTCTGAAGGCAACTCAAGTCCTTCAAAGCGGGTAGTAAAGCCGAAGAAGACTCGATGCACCTTGGTGCCCAAGGCTATGACACCGAACGATAAGACTAAAGGGGATGCGCTCTAGGCTCCTCTGAACTCAGGCGTACTCAACACGCCTTCATCTACTATTGCTGTAATTTCACAGTCAACCCCAGTTGCTGGAAAGCACAGCAAAGGCTGCTACTCTCAGGCTGTGTGCCGGACGAAAGCACAACCAAAGAAGAAAGGCGCAGCACCCCACCCACGTATGAAGATGGATGTGTAGGAACGAACTGTAATCCCGCTTTCCCGAAATTATTAATTTAGTATTTTCCAGAAATAAAAATTTTTCTCTTTAATCACTGATTAATTATAAGACAATTCATAATTTTATAAATGAGTTATTTTGCTAATTATTTTAAGAACAATTATTTTTTTATTATTTATTTCTGATTAATATTAAAACTCTTTATAATTTTTATTATAAGTGAAATATTTGATTAACTATTTTAGAAGGATTTTGAGTGGGAAGATTTTAGCAACTATGGTTGGAGTGCTCTCCAAGCATCCAACAACTTTATAACAACTTCCCAACATCTCTTCTAACTAACTTTCCATAATAGTTTGTAATAAAGTAATTTATTGGAATCTTTTTGTAAAAAAACTAATTTTCTAACCAACTGATTATAACAGTTTGTAATATAGAAATTATTAGTCACTTAATTGCAATTTCACTATTCTCTCTATTAGCCAGTGAGAGAGAGAGGCTGAGCTCTCAGTAATCCCTGCGAATTACTCCTTCTTCCCAAATTGAGCGAACCCTAACCCTAGAATTGGTGGAGAGCCAGCCATGGCGAGGACGGAGCGTCCATTTCCAGCAGAGGCAGGTAGTCGGCGTGCTCTTCATCGCAGTTAGGCGACGGCGGCGGAGTAATCGTCACCTTAGGCGACAGCAACTCGCCGGCGACTTCCTCCTGCGGCGCACGGCCTCAACGTCGACGGCAACAGCCTACTGATCGCCTTTCCCGGCGATCGAAGCAGGAAGATGTTCGTCTCCGACTACCTTTCCTTCTCCGACGGTTCACGCGGCGGTACATGGATCTCCGCCTTTCCTCGACGTTCTCCATAGGGGATCGTCATCTCCTTCCTCTACTGCGAGTCCACCGTTCCACTCTAGCGACGACAACCGAGTTCGATCTTCTAATTCAGTGAGCCGATCGCACGACGAATCGAGCGACGACTCGGTGAGTATTTATCTGGAGTTTCTATGATTTTTGGAGTTTTCTTGATAAATTTTGGTAGAATAGATCATTCACTGCTCTGAGACCTGCTTCTCTTGTTTTTGCTCTGGACGTGTTCGACGTTATGCTGCAGAGAAACTTTAGATTACAATCGGACCCGGGCACTTGTGTCTTCATGTTCGATTTTGGATCGACTTCTTCCAGGTATCGTTTTGACCTTTCTTACTGAGAGTAATACATTGTTGTGGACCTGGGTTTGACGGGGTGTTGGACAGGACTGCAGTCGAGTTACGGGAGTTTGGGTGTTCATGTCCAACGTGCTCGTGTCCAGCATGGTTGTGTCCAATTTGAGTCGTGTCAGGCGTGGAGTATCGCAGGAAGGTAGACTGGGATATCTGTATCTATGGGTTGCTTCTGCGTGTTTGGCGGGACACTCAATTTCGAATGTTATATTGGACATTTGATTTTGAATGCTATACTGAACATATGATTTCGAATGTCCTGATGAACATTCAGATGGAATTGTTTTTTTGAAACTTTGGTTTTATGTGGCTTGGGTTCAGTTTTAAGTTCAGTTGTGTAATTATTCTATATTTTTCCTGATTTATTTGGGTTACAATTTGGAGAAGGGTTAGCCGTTGGATTTGAAAAGTAGGGATGGGACTCTGTTGTTATTTGCTGGGTTTAAGTTGTGTATAGTATTTTGACAAGTTTTGTTTATAATTCTGATAAGACTAGGTAGGTAGGCTTGAGTTGTATATAGAGGCTTCTGAATGTATAATTCTTCTCGGCTTCTGTTTCTTCTCTGTTTGTATATTCTGCTGGGTGTTTGGAGCTGCCAAATTAAGAGTTATGTTGGATTGATTAGAATGTGGGCCAGATTATGGGTTATGAAACATTGGGTCGGGCTTATAGGGTCCAAACTGCTGGACTGTCTGTACAGAGGGAAATTGAATTAGATTCAATATTGTAGATGAGCCAGATTTACTTAGCTAGTTACAGTTGGATTGGTTATTAGTAGATGGGAATGGAGGAGCCAACAGAGTTAGGAATCATGTTTTGAGTTTGTTATTATTTGATATTGATTAGTTTATTAAATTGCTAAAAATTATTTTGACAAAGTAAATATTTTTTTAAATCAAATCATATAATTACTGTTAGTTGTTAGTAGCATATTTTCTAGATAATACTATGATTATTTTACTAATAAGACTAATAGAGTAGCTAGTAGATAAATGTGATATGTAGCTAGTTAATTTATTAGCTGGGTTCTTAGTTTATTGATAACTATATACATAGAGCTAGCTAGTTATCAATATCTAGCTAATTGACATTGTTTAGAATCTAACCAACTTATACCAAATGCTAGGTGGACCTAGAAACTATCTTACTACAACCGGACTCCAGAGCAAGGCAAGTACACCGACTCGATCTCTTTACTCTGTATTTTTAGTCTTGTTTCATGTTCTCATATTGACACGTTGTACACACGATTGTTCATTGTTCATTGTTCATCATTCATCGTTCATTGTTCATTGTTCATAGTTTATTGTTCTTACTTGTACATTGGGGTGGGGAAATACTAGATATGTGACCAATCCTATTTTAGCTAGGCATTGACTAATAGCTTAGGTCTCACATCGTGCACGTGGGACTCTAAGCCGTACCATTATTCATTGTTCACTGTTCACTGTTTATTGTTTACCCAGCCGGTCACATACTCTGATAGTTATTTCAAATGCATGTTACACTGATAGTATAGTTCATTGTTTCTGAATCTGGTACTATAGTTTCATTGTTATTCCGGTGCTACCGTTTTATATCCATGTCTTGTACCATAGTTCATATTGTGATTCTTTTCATGCATTTCAGTTTACATTGTTTAGAGCTTCTTGTTGGGGTTGTACTTTGCTCTTTTCCTGACAGGATACGTTGCAGGTCTTCTTGATGATGTTGTACCACCTTGGGCCAGAGCCCAAAGATGGTGGAGTTGTGTTTCAGGATGGACTTAGAGCTGCAGTGCCCTAGATTAGATCATTTTTTCTAGTTTATTAGAGTTGTATCATGTTTATTACATTGAGGATTCAGGATTGTATAAATTTATTTTGGTTACCGGATTTGTCTACGGATGATGTTGTATTGATTTGATAGATTGTGGAGATCTTTTCTGGGTACGTGTATAGAAGCTGTGTTGTTTTATGTATCTAGTATCTTGGAGTTTCCTTAGAATTGTACAGCTTACTTCGTCGTGTCCATCGACGAAGGCTGGGCGTGTCCGACTCGTGTCCGATTATTCGTGAGCGGGTGGTGACATATTTTTAGTGGTGGCCCATGCAGGTCTGTCCTAATGGCACTTAGGCTATAAAGTGCTATTGGGGGACCAGCGAAACTAAGGAAAACTCATCACAGCATAGGATCCGTAGGAAATGGTTATGGTTATAGTTTACTAGGTTACTTATTCTCCTATAGTTTAGGCCATATTTAACCAGTTTTCTATTTTTCAGGTGGTTCAGACACGTAACACCGAGATTTTCAATTCCCATGCACTTAGGCTTCTGGGCTTATTATTTATATAATTTTGCTAGTAGGATATTTGATTAATAATATTTAATCTTTCCTATATTAGTACCTAGTTTTTCTAAAACTTCCTCGTTTGTTATTTGAGACTTCGTTTCATATTCGAGATTTGTCTTTGTAGCCTCCTTGTCCTAGTAAAACTCCTTGTTTTCTAAAGAACAGATAACTTCACTTTCCATCATGATTAGGACTTAGAACACGTTTGAATTTTCATAAACTCCTTTGAAAGTCCTATGGATAAAGTTGAAAGAGTATTCAGCGACCTACTATGATGTGGCAGATGCGCACTGCAGTCATTTGTCTGTATTATGGAGACCGCGGGTTCACTGCAGTCAGCTGCGCACTGGCGAGGCATGAGCTCTAAGTCAAAGTAATTTCAGGTATTCATGGGTTCTCGTATATTATTAAGGCTATGTCCTAAATCATAAAATTTTGATCTCTTCAGTTGTTCCGATAACATGGATAAAGTTGATAGAAATATTCGGTAATTTATTATTATTTGATTCATTGAGCCAAAGGTTCACTGCAGTCAGATGTACACTACACTGGCGAGGCAGGAACTCTAGGTAAAATGATTTCAAATATGTATAAGTTTCTGGATACTATTGAGATTATATCCGTGTTATATGACATGTTTGATCTCTTATCGTCATTGACAAATTTTTATCTTGATATTGATCTGATGTGAATCTCTGCAGTTGATTCCATCTTTCTCTTGATTTATCAGGACCTTTCTTTAATATATGTTAGCCCATTTTTTCCATGGTTTGATTTAGTATATTGCATATATTTTGTTAATGGTCCCAAATTTTGATTTTTCAAAATTTCTTATTCTTAGTCATATCATTTTTGTAGTTAGCGTATGTTAGCAGTCATCAAGCTTAAATAATTTTGACCATATTTTTACTAAGTCGTGTTTAAATGATTTGATTTAGTCATAGTCGAGCTAGTTATGCCTAGACGATTTTGTTGGATTTAGGTCATAATTTTATAACAATTTCATTTTTGTGCTATTTTACTACGCCTAAATTTTAATTTTTTTCTTCATGTTTAGGATTTATCATACCTAGATTTTTAACGTTGATCATTTTTAGAAATCGTGATTTTACTAGTTGTAATAATTCGGATCCTATGCTTAACTAATTTTAATCATTTTTCAACTTTTCGTATTTGGTCAATATTAATAATGTTTATCATGTCCCTGAAATTTCGAGGACGAAATTTTGCTAAGGGGGGTAGATTTGTAACCCGGCTTTCCTGAAATTATTAATTTAGTATTTTTCAGAAATAAATATTTATCTTTTCAATCACTGATTAATTATAAGACAATTCATAATTTTATAAATGAGTTATTTTGCTAATTATTTTAAGAACAATTATCTTTTTATTATTTATTTCTGATTAATATTAAGACTCTTCATAATTTTCATTATAAGTGAAATATTTGATTAACTATTTTAGAAGGATTTTGAGTGGGAAGATTTTAGCAACTAAGGTTGGAGTGCTCTCCAAGCATCCAACAACTTTGTAACAACTTCCCAACATCTTTTCTAACTAACTTTACATAATAGTTTGTAATAAAGTAATTTATTGGAATCTTTTTGTAAAAAAAACTAATTTTCTAACCAACTGATTATAACAGTTTGTAATATAGAAATTGTTAGTCACTTAATTGCAATTTCACTATTTTTTCTATTAGCCAGTGAGAGAGAGAGAGGTTGAGCTCTCAGTAATCCCTGCGAATTACTCCTTCTCCCCAAATTGAGCGAACCCTAACCCTAGAATTGGTGGAGAGCCGGCCATGGCGAGGGCGGAGCGTCCATTTCCAGCGGAGACAGGTAGTCGGCGGGCTCTTCACCGCAGTTAGGCGACGGCGGCGGAGTAATCGTCACCTCAGGCGACAGCAACTTGCCGGCGACTTCCTCCAGCGGCGCACGGCCTCGACGTCGACGGCGACAGCCTACTGATCGCCTTTTCCGATGACCGAAGTAGGAAGATGTTCGTCTCCGACTACCTCCCCTTCTCCGACGGTTAACGCGGCGGTGCACGGATCTCCGCCTTCCCTCGACGTTCTCCATTGAGTATCGTCATCTCCTTCCTCCACTGCGAGTCCACCGTTCCACTCCAGCGACAACAACCGAGTTCGATCTTCTAATTCAGTGAGCCGATCGCACGACGAATCGACGACGACTCTGTAAGTATTTATCTGGAGTTTCTATGATTTTTGGAGTTTTCTTGATAAATTTTGGTAGAATAGATCATTCACTGCTCTAAAAACTGCTTCTCTTGTTTTTGCTCTGGACGTGATCGACGTTATGCTGCAGAGAAACTTTAGATTGCAATCGGACCCGGACACTTGTGTCTTCATGTTCAATTTTGGATCGACTTCTTCCAGGTATCGTTTTGACCTTTCCTACTGAGAGTAATACATTGTTGTGGACCTGGGTTTGACGGGGTATTGGGCAGGACTGCAGTCGAGTTGCGGGAGTTTGGGTGTTCATGTCCAACGTGCTCGTGTCCAGCATGGTTGTGTCCAATTTGAGTCGTGTCAGGCGTGGAGTATCGCAGGAAGGTAGACTGGGATGTCTGTATCTATGGGTTGCTTCTGCGTGTTTGGCGGGACACTCAATTTCGAATGTTATATTGGACATTTGATTTTGAATGCTATACTGAACATTTGATTTCGAATGTCCTGATGAACATTCAAATGGAATTGTTTTTTTGAAACTTTGGTTTTATGTGGCTTGGGTTCAGTTTTAAGTTCAGTTGTGTAACTATTCTATATGTTTCCTGATTTCTTTGGGTTACAATTTGGAGAAGGGTTAGCCGTTGGATTTGAAAAGTAGGGATGGGACTCTGTTGTTATTTGCTGGGTTTAAGTTGTGTATAGTATTTTGACAAGTTTTGTTTATAATTCTGATGAGACTAGGAAGGTAGGCTTGAGTTGTATATAGAGGCTTCTGAATGTATAATTCTTCTCGGCTTCTGATTCTTCTCTGTTTGTATATTCTGCTGGGTGTTTGGAGCTGCCAAATTAAGAGTTATGTTGGATTGATTAGAATGTGGGCCAGATTATGGGTTATGAAACATTGGGTCGGGCTTATAGGGTCCAAACTGCTGGACTGTCTGTACAGAGGGAAATTGAATTAGATTCAATATTGTAGATGAGCCAGATTTACTTAGCTAGTTACAGTTGGATTGGTTATTAGTAGATGGGAATGGAGGAGCCAACAGAGTTAGGAATCATGTTTTGAGTTTGTTATTATTTGATATTGATTAGTTTATTAAATTGCTAAAAATTATTTTGACAAAGTAAATATTTTTTAAATCAAATCATTTAATTACTGTTAGTTGTTAGTAGCATATTTTCTAGATAATACTATGATTATTTTACTAATAAGACTAATAGAGTAGCTAGTAGATAAATGTGATATGTAGCTAGTTAATTTATTAGCTGGGTTCTTAGTTTATTGATAACTATATACATAGAGCTAGCTAGTTATCAATATCTAGCTAATTGATATTGTTTAGAATCTAACCAACTTATACCAAATGCTAGGTGGACCTAGAAACTATCTTACTACAACCGGACTCCAGAGCAAGGCAAGTACACCGACTCGATCTCTTTACTCTTTATTTTCAGTCTTGCTTCATGTTCTCATATTGACACGTTGTACACACGATTGTTCATTGTTCATTGTTCATCATTCATTGTTCATAGTTCATTGTTCTTACTTGTACATTGGGGTGGGGAAATACTACAGATATGTGACCAATCCTATTTTAGCTAGGCATTGACTAATAGCTTAGGTCTCACATCATGCACGTGGGACTCTAAGCCGTACCATTATTCATTGTTCACTGTTCACTGTTCATTGTTTACCCAGCCGGTCACATACTCTGATAGTTATTTCAAATACATATTACATTGATAGTATAGTTCATTGTTTCTGGATCTGGTACTATAGTTTCATTGTTATTCCGGTGCTACCGTTTGATATTCATGTCTTGTACCATAGTTCATATTACGATTCTTTTCATGCATTTCAGTTTACATTGTTTAGAGCTTCTTGTCGGGGTTGTACTTTGCTCTTTTCCTGACAGGATACATTGCAGGTCTACTTGATGATGTTGTACCACCTTGGGCCAGAGCCCGAAAATGGTGGAGTTGTGTTTCAGGATGGACTTAGAGCTGCAGTGCGCTAGATTAGATCATTTTTTCTAGTTTATTATAGTTGTATCATGTATATTACATTGAGGATTCAGGATTGTATAAATTTATTCTAGTTACCGGATTTGTCTCTGGATGATGTTGTATTGACTTGATAGATTGTGGAGATCTTTTCTGGGTACGTGTATAGAAGCTGTGTTGTTTTATGTATCTAGTATCTTGGAGTTTCCTTAGAATTGTACAGCTTACTTCGTCGTGTCCATCGACGAAGGCTGGGCGTGCCCGACTCGTGTCCGATTATTCGGGAGCGTGTCGTGACAGGAACCTATGTCTTCGACAGAATTGCCTACCCCTAGGTAAGGCCAAGTTGGACTTTGAGTACTATGCGTCTTCTAAGGCTAGTATAAAGAAATCTAGGCAGCTCGTGCCTTGTGAGAACAACGTGCTACGCCAATAATTAGCCGAAAGCATGTGGTGACAGTAATGCGCGCAGCCGACAACAAGCTGTATAGAACTAGTTCGAGTGCTTCGATGCCTCGAACAACACAGTTTTCGAAGTCCCTTGTCACTTGGGTGCTCACGCGTATGAACCAAGCCAGGGGCACATATTGTGGGGATAGACTCATGCAAGCAGTATGGCTGTGAGCGTGAAGTGAGTCTGCCTCACGAGCAACCCCCTAATGTTTTTAATTTATTTCGTAATTAAGTTATTTTTGGTATTCGCACGTCAAGTGCGAAGAAGTATATGCGAAGTATATTATTATTTTTTTACAAAAAAGGTTTTATTACAAGATTTTCTCCAGATAAAAAATAAGTATACTTTAAAAAAATTGTATAAGATAAATATTTTCAATTACATAAAGTTGTAAAATGCTTTGCGTCGTGATTTGGCAAACTTTATTTATTTATTATAAAAAGGCTATTTTATTTTATTTTATTTTATTGGTAATTTAGAAAATTATGTTTTATGTAAGTATTCTATTTAAATGCGAGACGCATGAAATTAAATTCATGTCTACTTTAAAACTATTTCTAACTATTTTATTTATTTATAAAAGGTACTTCAAATATTTAAAGATTTATTATGATTTTCAAAATTCTCTATTATTATATTTTTATTATTTATAAAAAAATATTTAAAATTTTGTATGATTTAATGTTTAATTATTTATGGTGATTTAAACTTGAGAAAGATTTTATTGACTTTATTTTATATAGATTTTAAATTAAAAATAGGATTACCTGGATTTAATTTGGATTTAGATTTTATTGAATTGGGTTTAAATTGATTTGAATTAATATGTGAATTATCTTATGGGAGTTTAACGAATCCTAATCCTTTTCCAACTAGGGGTCTTCACCTCCTATATAAGGAGAGCCCCGTTGCTCTTTTTCCATAGAAATTCCATACACCAAAAAACTCCTCAAAAGTGTCGTGTACCGTACCGGTGTTCAAATTCCCCTGTGTCAGCCGTGACAACCTCGGGTCCGACCACGGGTGTGTTTCCAATATTTTACTATTTATAATTATATTATCCCCTTTCGTGTCCGACATACCCGGACACATCTAATTTTCTACAGGACCCTAACTCGATCCCTGTGTCCATGTCGACATCCTGACACAGATAATACATCAAAAACCAGCCCCGACTTCCTTGCTACTCGACGTCGCCGCCACGCCCGGCCAACACACAATCTACCCGTCGTTGTGCCCTACAACAGAAACCCCCTAACCCACCACCACTACCAGCGCCATCTCGACAACCATCACCATCGTTAAAAAAAAAGAAATCACAAACACCAAAAGGAAGAACAAGGCAACTATAAACCCTTACCTTCCTCTGCCACCGTCGATCGCCCCCTCCAGCATGACGCCTCCGTGTCCGTGCCACCACTCTGGAAACGGTGTCGTCGTGCTGCACTATCACCGTGCCAGACTCCAGCAACCTCCCCGCCTGCCGTCCAGCTCGCAGCCCTGTCCGCCGCGATCGTGACCATCTTCCCCGAACCTCGTCGGCACAACACACCTCCGATCTGAGCCACCATGCCTCGCCTCTGCTGTGCCGAGTCTCCAAAACCCAGCCTTCTTCCGTCGGGCTGTGAACCACCGTCGCAGAACCGCACAACCCAATCATCGAGCCCCGTGTGCCCTCATATTCGAATGGCCGAGCGCCGACCGGAGCTCCTTCTGTAAGCTCCTCATTCTCCCCACCGCTCTCATCTTCCTCCGACCTTCCCCTTTCTCTCCGATCTCTCCATCTCACCATTCCCTCTCTCTTTCTATCTCCTGAGCCTCCCTCTCTGTCTCGGTTTCTTTCACTCCCTCCAGTCTCAAGAAAACTTTTCATTTTCCAACAACACAGAGAACAAGTTCTGATGTGTTGTCCTTTCGGTTTTGTTTTAAATTTTTTGTTTTGTTTTGTGTACAATAGATATTTAGTATATGTATTAGTAGGTATATATATTATTATAGGCAGTACTATTATTACTGTTTCAAATATATAGTAAAAAAATTCAAACTTTTTGGTTACAAATTATAGTATTAGGCCTATAGTTTAGATTACTAGTACTTATTACTATATTATTATATTTTATGTTATTTTTATAGATTCTTGACCAAATTTAGGTTATAATCTTAAATAATTTTTCTAGAATTATTTCATATTTATCTCGAATTTTTTTTGAAAAAAATAGATTTGACGTAAAATATTATTTTGACAAAACTTAGAGTTTAGCCCCAAAACGATTTTTAATCTTTCAAAATATTTTTTTCCTAAATTTTTTTATATTAATAAAATCTAGTTTTCAAATGAATATAGATAATTTCGAAAATAGTATAAGTATATACTCTCCACAAAATTCCCTCTTTGATATCCTTATTGATCATGACTAATATCCCCCCGGCTATTGGACAAATTAGGACTTGTTGGATCATTGCACGCGGCATCACACCAGGCAAGATATCTCACCATATTTACTGCCTATATTTAGTTGCATCTTTATTGTTTAGTTATTGCATATTATTGCACGTTTATTTTCGGTTCTTTCAGTTGCATCCTTGTTACAATTCATAATTTACTTGTTTTCAGTTCTACATGATGATGGTCATATTTTCTTTCTTATCTTTAAATTTGCATATGGACTTAGAGTTAAGGGACTACCACTAGTTTAGTGAATTTTATATACTTTGACACATATGTGCCACGAGATATACGAGTAGCATATAGACTCCGGACTTGCTTATTGGCTGCTCACCGGTACGTATGGGACGTGCGTTAGGTTTAACTTCTAATAGATGCATGTTAGGATACTTGGCAGTTAGTAGAAGTACATGTTCGTGGATACAACTTAGCTAGGTGCATAGGGTGGAGAGAACATTTTTGTAGCGTATGGGCCACTATTATACTTTTCTTTGTAACCCGAAAGGTCCGCTGAAGATACGGGTAAGTTTACCCTCTCAGGTTGGCCACTGATATTATTGGAACGTTATGCGCTTGGTCCCTGGTGCCCAAGTGGGGACTATACCGGATCCCATTTATAGCCAGAAGTGTCCATGCGATTGAAGGTTTTTTCTTAATTGCATGAACACACTAGAATGGTTTGGTGACCTTAGTTGATGTTATGTCACTTTACTTTTACTTGTTACCTTGTGACATATTTATATTCAGTTTATATGGGATGTTCTTCCTGTATTTTGTTATGTCCCTCTGAGGACTTGATGATTTCTTCAGGTGTGTGTTTTGTGACTTTCTGCAGGTGTTCTAGCCAAGGCCATGATCATCTCTATTACTTCGAAGATGATTGCTCTTGGATCGTCATTTGCTATTTATTTACAAATTCTTCCTTTTGTATGTATTTCTTCTCATTTAAAATGGTTGGTAGTGGATTTGTCTCCGTCCAACGAATTGTACAAGTGATAATTCAAAGTTGATTTATGATATCATTATTATTTTATTTTGTGGATGAGATTAGTTATTTGACTGTATTTTACAGCTTACGTATATTTATTATATGGCTGGCATGTCTATGTGCCTAGTCATACGTATTTTGGGAATGGGGTGTTACGCTAAGCATGCCCCATGTGCAGGAATTGGGTTGGGGAAAGCATTCCTCATATCTTCGCTCATGCGTGCAGTGTGGCTGCACGCATGAAGTGAGCGTAGATGTGAATACTTATTCCTATGACTTGTGTGATATGATTTCTCACAAGCGCAAGGCAAGAAAGGATTCTGTTATGCATAATGTGACCGCCTTAGGACACACTTTTGCTAGTATAATCATCGATTACTGCTGTAACAAAGCAGCGGTAACTCCACTAAGAAGGTAGTTGGTTTTTCAGCGACTGCAGCCAGCGGCTCCTGTTCGACAAAGACTCGACATGAGGGTGTCGATTGAAGATGATGACGAATTGTTGATTGCCCCATGTAATGCTACATGGAACTCTCCTTCTCTCAAAAAGACTTCTAAGAACCCTCCTTCTATATCGACTGGTGTATCTAAATCCAAAGGTCGACCTCAAGGCAGCAGGCTGACAATGCCCAGCACGGGTGTGTTTCAGCACAATCGCGCCAAGGCCAAGTCCTCGTCACAGGGAATTGACGTTCCGAAGATAGTACAAGCTGGGGATAGCCAACCCCCTACAATCTACAATAACCCATCGTTCCAACCAGACGAAGGTTTGTACGGTACTGACACAGATGCTTCCGGGGGTGCAAGCTATCAACAAGCTGGAGGTAGCAACTACTTTGAATCAGAAGATGACCTCAACTTGTATGTCTACCCTCACGAAGGCGAAGTCCAAGGGTCTAAGCTAGAAAGTGAAAGGTCCACTGTACCTTCTATTTCTCCTCACTTAATGCCAGTTTACATGGAAAAGGGCAATAATGCAAGGAACAGCGAAGGTTCGAATCACTTATTCTGGATAGAGGCTCTCTAAACCCGCCTCACCACATTGACTGAAACCGTACAAGCCTTGACCTCCATGGTTCTGGAGCTCAAGGATAAGCTGATATCCAACGCTCATGCTCCAACAAATTAAGATCCAGAAACAAATGGGGAATCCAATGCACCTCCTCATGTGCCACCTCCTGTTGTGAACCATGCACTACCACGGTCATCTGGTCCTCTAATATCAAAAGACATAATACAGGCTCTCAAAGAGTTGTACAGTCGCTTCAACGTCAAGGACAACCGAGAATCACTCCAGAAGCTGGGGATCCGGCAACCATATCCTCCAGAATGGGATAATATGGTATACCCTCCCAAGTACAAACCTCAGAGGTTAACACCATTCGAGGGAAAGAATCCCGCAGTTGATACTTGACGTACTTTGCCTCTGTAACAGGGCACTTGCCGAATGCCTTACTTACATGTCTATTTGTTGGGGCATTGCAGTGGGTCGCATGCGAATGGTTCTGTAGTCTCTCGGACAACTACATATCAACTTTTGATGATTTAAAGTGATTCTTCCTCTTGTAATTTTATGAAGGTGGAATATATATGATGATGCCCTCTCTCATGAATATTGTCCAAAAAAAAAGGAGCATGTCCTTGCCTATATTGAATGCTTCTGCCAAGCGGCCTTCAGGCTTCCTGAGCTGGTGCTTATAGACTCGTACCGCAGGAACATGCGTTATATAATCAAATATTGGCACAACACCCCATGCACGGAGTAGATGCCTTTCATTACCTATGCTGATAGTGTTGGCCCATTGGTTATGGTCAAACCTGATTTTAATAATTGATCAAACTCTGTCTCGATATACGAAACAATTCAGATGTTTACTCAAGTCGTTTTGGACACTGTTCAGGACTGAAGCTATTTTTCCACTCAAGACTGTATTTCCTTATGCTATGTAATTTTTTTTATTGAGTCTAGGAATACATTGTACACCAAGTCGTACTGGCAAATAGGCTATCCAAAATTATTTTTCAAAATTGACCTATCTTTTTCAAAATGGACCTATGTTTAAAAAAACATCTATTATTTACAAAAGCTTCTGAAGGATTTCAAAAAGTCCAAAATATTTTTCATTAAAACTTGACTAAACCCTGACAGAACTCGGCCAGAGTTCGGCCAAGGTGAACGTTTATTTTTGAACTTGGTCTCCCTTCAGTTATAGTTTGTTACATAGAGTTCTGTCTGAATTCTGCCCGAATTCTGTCAGAGTTCTGTCTTTGGAAAAACTATAAATAGAGAGGAATTCTGATCATTTAAAATCACTCATTCACTTTCATATCTTCTCTTCTAAAGCTTACGTTTCTTCCAAAGAGTTTTCAAAAAGCTTCTATTTTCAAATCACAAGCCAGTTACAATTCTCTAGTCAATTTGCCGGTACGGTACGGTCTAGAAGATTTCAGAGAAATTATAATCAAAGGCTTGATTGAAGAAAGACTCTTCAAAACTGAAGTTGGTCGAGTTCTTCGTATCAAAGCTCGCGTCTGTAGAAGTTGCAAGGACTTCTTATGAAAACTTGCGAGATTTTTTAATAGTAGATTCAACTGGAAGCTAGAGTTCTTCCGACTGGACTAGTCCTCACAAGAGAGAAACCAGTATAAATCTCTGTGTTTGCGTTTGCCTTCTGAACTTTTATCTTTACAGTTATTACTTTATGATTATTATTATTTCTGTGATCTAACTGCAAACAAAGTTTTTAACTAGCAACATTCTGCTGCCTAATCTATTCACCCCCCCTCTAGAGTATTCTGTTTTACGATTTCGTTCCTATAATCGGTATCAGAGCAGGTTCTCCATCTAGGGGTATTATATTCTGATCCCAATTGTTCCTACAATTAGTATCAGAGCGAATTATACAGGTAAAGCAAGGTAAAACTACAGTTATTTATTTATTGTTATATAGATCACAGCATTACACATGACAACTGTGAAATTCCTCCACTGTTTGACGGTACAAACTACACTTATTGGAAAACACGGATGAGTTTCTCCTTAAAATCTCTTGACTTTGACTTATGGTCTATAGTTATTGATGGCTACAAAAAGCCTCCTCGTATTACTGTTGAGGAAGTTTTAGTTGAAAAATCCCATGATAAATATACGGAGGATGAAATAAAAAAGGCCAGTCTTGACACACGTGCTATTAACGCTTTATTTTATGCTTTAGACAGAACTGAATTTAACAGGGTGTTGACTTGCACAACATTAAATAAAGTGTTAAAACTTCTCGAAGTAACCCACGTAGGAATAACACAAGTCAAGGAGTCAAAGATCAGCAGACTTACTTAAGAGTATGAGGCATTCAAAATGAAGCCAAATGAATCTGTCACTCAGATGTTTACGAGATTCCTGGATATTATAAATCCTTTGTCTTCATTAGGCAAGGAATATAGTAACCATGAGAAGATTCGCAAACTTCTACGAGCTCTCACAAAGAACTGAATTCCAAAGGCTACAGTAATCATTAAAGGAAACGACCTCTCAACAATGTCTCTGAAAACACTCATGGGTAAACTACTCACTCACGAGTTGGAACTTCAAGACTTTGAAGATGCTACACCAAAAAAGAAGTCAGAGAAGTCGATCGCTTTGAAGGCTCAACATAAAAGAACTGTCGAAGATGATTCTGACGATAGCGACTCTGACTTTGAAGATCAAGCTCTTCTGGTAAAAAAATTCAAAAAGTTCATGAGATTCAACAGAAGAACAAAAGACAACAATAACAACAACAACGAGGAAGATCATATTTGCTATGGATGAAAGAAGAAAGGACATATTAAGAAAGATTGTCCAACAACATCATCAACAACAAGAAAAAGCAGCAAATATGACAAAGGCTATCTGAAGAGATCTACATCAAGGAAGTACACTAATACAAGCATATGACATGAAAGCGAAGCTAGCGATTCAGAAGATGAACAATCAGATGACGCTGCAAATGTATGCTTGATAGCTTGTGATCAGGTAATCACTAATCCTCTGTTTGATCCTTGTGATAATTTTACCTTTGAGCAACTAGGAGAGGCTTTCAGTGACCTGTTAAATGACTACAGAAAATTGTATAGTAAATATGAAACCTCTAAGAAGGTACTCAAAGAGTACAAAGGTGAGATAGGAAGACTTACCGACCAACTAGCTGATGTTAGAAATAATAGTTCTTCTATTGAGTCTGGTGAGCTTTCTTCTATTAAGCTGTTGTTACACGAGACTACCAAGTTATCCGAAGAAAAAGACCAAACTATCATCCAGCTAAAGAAAGACCTATCTAAGGAGAGAAAGAATCTTCAGTGTGTACAAGTCAAAATGGAAACACTTACATCTGACTATACTAGATTATATGACACCTCCAAAAGTTGGAAATTAGTTTAGGAAAACGGCTTGAAGTTGCTGCTTCCTATTCTAACACGTGTCAATTACCGAATCATCGAAACACACCCAAACCAAACACTGTTAGACCAAACCATACCAAACCTATCCCCAAGAAGACTAATAGGCATGTATTTTTCTATACTAGAAAGCCAAAACCTACCAATCATGAACCTCACACAACTTTCAACACTCAACATGCAAAATGTCATTATTGTGGCCTCATTGGTCATATATCCTCTACATGTAGAATCAAAAAGTTAGTAGATTTAAATGTTTATGCATGGATACCAAAAACTAACCTGTTAGGACCCTACAAGAAATGTGTACCAAAAGTTTCATCTGTAAATTATTTTGTAGGTGGAACGTCCTTCACATGCTAGAAGCAAATGGATCATCGACAGCGGTTGCTCACGGCACATGATCGGTGATGCTTCAATATTTGCAACACTGTCGAAGAAGAATTAAAAAGGATACGTTTCCTTCGGTAATAATTTAAGAAGGTACATAATCGGTATCAGTGACATTGGTAAGGCTCCCTATCCTGTGATTAAAGATGTCTGTCTAGTTACCGAGTTAAAACACAATCTGCTCAGCATAAGCCATTTAGCTTATCACGATTATGACATTAACTTTGTCAAAGACAAATGTACTATAGTTGATAGCACAACTGGCAATACTATCTTTGAAGGTATCAGGGAAGACAATATATATATTTTCTATCTGTTAGAAGATGCTAACAAAGCAGGTAGATGCTTAATGGCCAAGAGCATTGAGAGTCAACTATGGCATATGAGACTCGGTCATGCAAATATGGACATAATTTCAAAACTATCCACAAAGAAGTTGGTACGCAGCTTACCAGACATATCTTTCAAGAAGGATACGGTATATAGCGAATGTGAAAAGAATAAAGCTACCCGATCCGTCTTTAAATCAAAGAACGCTGTAAGTACCACTAGACCTCTACAACTGTCGCATATGGACTTATTTGGACCCAGTAGAATTGCTAGTCTAGGTGGTAAGTTATATGTATTTGTCATTGTAGATGATTTCTCTAGATACACGTGGGTATATTTTTTTGTATGCAAGAACGATGCTTTGTCAGAATTCGTCACCTTTTGCAAGAAAGTACAGAATGAAAAAGGTTTCATGATTACTCGCATTTGTAGTAATCATGGCGGCAAATTTGAGAATACAGAGTTCAAGCAATTCTGTGACACACACGGTTATTGCATAAATTTTCTTGCCCTAGGACTCCACAACAAAATAGAGTTGTGGAATGTAAACACAGGACTCTATCTAAAATGGCTAGAGTAATGTTGAACCAGTTTAGTCTAACTAGATACTTTTGGACTGAAGTTGTCAATACAGCGTACTATATTCTCAATAGGGTTCTAATTTGACATATATCGAAGAAGACTCCATATGAGTTATGGTTTGATAGAACACCCACTGTTTCATATTTTAAGATTTTTGGTTGTAAATGCTTTATTCTTAATATTAAAGACAATCTGAGTAAATTTGATGAAAAGGCCGATGAAGGTATATTTTTAGGTTATGCAGCAAAGAGCAAAGGGTACAAAGTCTTCAACAAGAGAACCATGATCATCGAAGAATCAATTAATGTCAAGTTTGATGAACTAAATCAACATTCAGATGATGACGACAATGAAGACATGATTATACCAAGTACAGCTACTGCAAAACCTTCACACAAAGGTGCAGAACTTTCAAGCAAAGAAGCCGGAACCAGCAATCCTGAGGATACGCCAAAAGAGATGAGATTCTTGGCAGATCATCCAAAGGACTTGGTAATTGGTGAGATTACCAAGGGTATAAGTACTCGCTCCTCTAATAAAGATATAGCTTCTTGTGTTGCTTTTATTTCATAGCTTGAACCCAAAAATATTGAAGAAGCATGTAGTGATAATTTTTGGTTAGATGCTATGCAAGAGAAATTAAACCAATTCGGACGGAATCAAGTTTGGGAACTTGTTCCCAAGCCCATTGATCATCCGGTCATTGGCACCCGTTGGGTATTCTGAAACAAACTGAACGATAATGGTTTAGTGACTCGTAATAAGGCTCGACTCGTAGCTCAAGGATACAATCAAGAAGAAGGTATCGACTACGATGAGACTTATGCCCCAGTTGCGAGATTAGAATCCATTCGCTTGTTATGTGCATTTGTATGTTTTCATAATTTTAAGTTATTTCAAATGGATGTTAAAAGCGTATTTTTGAATGGTTTTATAAAAGAAGAAGTTTATGTAGCTCAACCTCCAGGTTTTACTGATTTCAAAAATCCTGATTATGTTTTCAAGTTGAAGAAAGTCTTATACGGTTTAAAACAAGTCCCTCGTGCTTGGTACGATCGTCTAAGCTCTTTTCTATTTGATAACAGTTTTTCAAAGGGAAAGATTGACACTACAATATTTATAAAATCTTTGAATAACAATATACTTTTAATTGAAGTCTATGTAGATGATATTATTTTTGGATCTACTGATGAATCTCGTTGTCAAGAATTTTTAAAGTATATGCAGAATGAGTTTGAGATGAGCATGATAGAAGAGCTGAAATTCTTTCTCGGACTGCAAATCAAACAAACCAACAATGGGACGTTCATAAATCAAGCAAAGTACACAAAGGATCTACTAAAGAAGTTCGACCTAGAAGCAGTCAAACCACTTAGCACTCCAATGGCGACTTCAACCATGCTTGATATTGATGAACAAGGTAAACCCGTCGACATACGTAAGTATCGAGGTATGATCGGTAGCTTACTGTACTTAATTGCTAGTCGACCTGACATTATATTTAGTATTTTCTTGTGTGCACGATTTCAAGCCAATCCTAAGGAATCACATCTGTGCGCAGTTAAGCGTATCTTCCGATACCTTAAAGGCACCACTTCTGTCGGCTTATGGTATCCCAAAACCACGTCATTTGACCTAACTGGTTATTCTGATGCTGATTTTGCCGGATGCAAAGTAGATAGAAAAAGTACCAGCGGCACTGTCATTTCCTAGGAAAAGTTCTAGTTTCTTGGTTTAGCAAAAAGCAAAATTCTGTCGCGTTATCAACAACCGAGGCTGAATATATCGCCGTAGGACGTTGTTGTGCACAAATTTTATGGATGAAGCAAACTTTAGAAGACTATGGATTACATTTTACACACATATCCATTTTCTGCGATAACACTAGTTCTATTAATTTGACTAAGAATCTAGTATGTCACTCTCGTACTAAGCATATCGAGATTCGACATCACTTTCTTAGAGATCATCAACAAAATGGAGATATAGACCTTGTATACATAGACACACAGAATTAATTGGCTGACATACTCACAAAACCTCTAGTGGAAGATCATTTCAATAATTTACGTCAAGAATTAGGAATTTTAGACGTCAATAATATTAATTAATTTTGTTTTATTTATTAATTTATTCAATACTCAATAACTGTTTTCGAAACAAGCCTAAAAAGAGTGTCTGTCACCACGACTACGGTCGAAGCGAAGTGGTATAAGAGTTCCTCGGTAAACCTTCGTTAGTTGGGACAGTACTCCTATAGCTAATCTGAAACATATGCTAAGTAAAGAATATTAATTTATAAAATAATATTAATTATATTATTTGAAATTTAAAATTACTAAACTTTGAATTAAATATTTGAAATGAGTTGATGAAAAGGACATGTCCCACAAATATTTTTAAAACCCCAAAAGAATCCTAGGCAAATTCGGCCCGAATTCGGCCAGAGTTCGTTTGGTGCTGTATGCGTTTTAAACAGAACCCGAGGCCATCTCCTCTTCTTCACTTCCAAACCCATATATTCTTATCAGCAGCAGCAGCCGAAACCCCCCAAACCCTAGTTCTTCTCCACTCCATATCTTCCAAATCTACGTGGAGATTTCCATCCAAAATTTGGATTTGTGCGGAGAATCGCGTCCTCTACAGCATACTTGATTCTCGGAAGGTATAATTCTTTCTCTCCTCCACTTTTAAATTTTTAGGGTTTTTAGTTTTGGAAAAGAATGCCTAATGGATTCAATCCTTTCAAGAGGAAGAAGACCCATGTCAGTGAAGAGGCATCGACTTCTGATCCGAACACAGATTCCCTCTTTTCCTCGGTCCAATTGGATGACGGCGCGTCGGATGAGTTTTACTTCAAAATTCACGACCAAGCATTACTTTGGTATGCCGACTTTGCTATGCGCACTATATATACAAGATCTTCGATTAAGTGGACTATATTTCCTGATCACCATCCCTACTTTGAGGCATTAGGGTTACACCATTTTACTACCCTATAATTCCCTATAGCTACTAATGCCATTAGATTATTCTATTATAACTTCGTGTTAGACACTTTTACCGCAAGGACTCGTGTTGGCGGGACAAATATCGAGTTCAATGATGCATTGCTAGCAGAAATCCTCGGTCTTCCAAACGAAGGTGCCCCGCTGGATGACATCACTAACTTCGATTTTCCCGAGGGCACGACTCTTGTTAGTTTCAAGAATGAGCTTTGTGCGCCCGCACGTGCTCGTCCTAGAAAGTTCATGTCACTACCACTTTTCTAGCTTGAGGATATTTTGGTCATTTTCAAAATTTTAGAATTTAATTTGGAATTATTATTATTATTTATAATTAATGTGATTTTTAAGTGATTTTAGTATAATTATTTTTGGTGTTCTAGTGGACTTTGACTTATGTTGACCTTGGAGACTAACCTAGGTCATGGCTAAGTGATTAGGATATGAAAACCTAGGTTGACTTAAGTTAGTGAGGTTTAACTCATTGGAATTAGTTTGGGGAAATTAGGAGCTAGATTGATTAATGAATGGCTTGTGAAATCACAAGTCATTTTATGACTTAAAGGCTTAATGGCCCATAGGCCCACACCCTTTGAACCAAGCCTAACCCTAATTTCTGGCCGGCCATTAGTGTCTTCTCCCCTATTTATACCACCTTGAAATTAGGGCTTGCCTCTTTAGAAAATCATTGCCATTTGGAAGAGGTGAGTCCCCATCTTTGTAAATTCTTAGAAATTCCATTTTAACTCCAAATTCCTCCAAACAAATTGCAATAGGACCTAATATTAGTTTCCTTGCTGTTGTTGTGGAGTATTTTCAGGAAGAACACAATTTGAGGGAGTTTGGTGGCTTGTGGAACTCTTCCCATTTGGAGATTTTAACCCATTGTTCACCTATAGGTATAATCCTTTCTATTGCATTTAAATTCTGTTAAAAATTATTTCTAGGATGTCCTAACCCTAACCTAACAGTAGGATAGGCTAACCCTAGAATTTGGACCCATTTCGTGTCCGTATCGGACACGTATCAACGTGTATAGGAAAGTGTTCGACGAAATGCCTCAAAGGGCATTTCGTTCGATTTTGTGATTTGTGTTTGAATAGGAAAATCCATTTTCACCTCGCTTATGCATTTCTTGGACACTGAGCACGTTTTCGTGTCGGGTTGAGTCGACACGAGCGCGTGGACACGCGGTCGTGCGCGCGTACACACTGGCAGGATTTTCTCCTGCTACTCGTGTGCGTTTTCTTAGTGCACACGACGTTTTAACCCTCGAAACTTGACACGTGTGTCGTGTCCATGACTGACACGAGATCCCTAGAGTTTTAGGAACTCTCGTGTCGTGTCGGACACGGATTCGTGCCTGCACGTGTGGTATACTGTACGGTTCAGTGTGCAGTGTGGTGTTCTGTGATTAAATTGATTTAAATAGTTTTAATTATGTTTTTTATTTATTAGATAGATCCTAGGTATGTTATATAATCTCTGTTATAATAGGTTGCACATTGGAAATGGTTTGATGTGGAGTTATGTGTTCGAATTTGGGAATTTCTGTAAATTCCTGATACTTCCTGATACTGATATTTCAGCAATTCCCCAAACAGTTTAAATTCCAGATTCTTGTGTTTTCTTCACTGTCTAAATAGACCCACATGATTGCTAGCTATGTTAACACAATTTGTACATTCGTAATTGGTTTTTGGATGTGTTAATTAGGATTTGACATGTGAATCGGTTTTGTTTGGGCAATGACATTGTTAAGCTAATATTATTTCCTTCTCTTTACAAAACCTGAGTTTTGAATGATTCACTCTTCCTAAACCTGAGATGGTTCTTGAACTGAGAAATCGATTTCCAGTTCTTCCCATTACTGAATTGAACTGGGTCCTTGTCCTGATACTTAATTCATATTTTTTTAACTGTTAAGAACCTGAGAATATGTATTTCTGAACTGAGGGTGTTGGTTTCTCTTTAACTGTCATTAAACTGATATGGATGGTGTTCACTGTCATGTATAATAACCTGAGTGGTTTCCCTAATTTCCTGTGAATAGAAACCTTGATTTCCTCTTTCATCCTTAAACTGATTTTTGATTCATGATATATGCAAGAACCTGAGATTTCCAATCTTCCTATATTTGAACTGTTGTTAACTGTTTACCTGAGAAATGGATTAATAATGTGTGGTTCAAATATGTGTATACCAGAGTTTTCCTCTAGTTTTGAACTGAAATGAACTTCAAACCTGAGTTTTTCCCTTTGTATTGATTTCAATGTTGTCCTCTTTAAAACTGATATGGGTTGTTGTTTAAACTGATTTCCTTTGTTCACTAAAATACTGAGATTTGAATATCTGAGATTTCTTTTGTTTAGAAACCTGAGAATAATAGAAACCTGAGAAGGGTTCAAAAACCTGAGCTCATTCCCAGATTTTCCCCATTTATTACTGCAAACTGAACTGTCAAATATCTGAGTTTGGCTTTGAGTCATGGTTGTTTCCTCACTGATTTTTTCCCAGGATTGGGACACTGCCACTGTTCTCAATTTCTGAACCCTCTTTCACTCTCTTTCACACACACGCACATTGTACTCATGTGCTTTTCCCCCTCACTCCCTATGTATGTATATAATATATATGCATTGTTATATATACAAGTTTCCTATATATGAGTATATGTGTTTTAATATATATATTATATATAAGATGTATGTGATGTGATGTGAAATGATATATGGGTGATATTGTATAGTGACTATAGGATAGATGTATTCTTAATAAACTATTAGACATAGTCATATCATGTGGTTATGTGATTTAGGCATGGTTAGGCATGGTATGCCTAGTTGGAATCTAGATAGACTGTTTAGCCTTAGTAAACCTAGAGTAGACTTGTTAGAACCTAGAATAACTTGTTAGACCTAGATTAGACTAGTTGACTTAGGTTTAACTTGGTTGACCTAGTTTGACTTCTAGGGTTGACCAGAGTTGACCAAGAGTTGACTTTGGTCTAGTTTGACCTAGATTCATGTAGAACACATTATAGTGCATTTCATTTCTATTTTGGACTTGTTGTGACTTGTACTGTTCTAAATAGGAGCCAGATGCCACTCCTCGGACAGTACTTTCATCTTGAACTTTCAGTTAGCAGGCGAGTACATTCTCTGATCTTTTCATACCTGTCTGGACTATATTCTTGCTCTAGATTACTTTACATGATGCTGACACGTATCTTCACGGATTAGTACTATATGGATCCGTTCCTGAGATGTTATCCCTCTACGGGTGCATCGGGTATTTCATGTTCATATACTTTATCATGTGCATCAGGTACTCCTTGTACTCGTACTAGTTCATGTTTTTACATGTTCTCATGTGCTTTTATCACGTGCCTCATGTACTACTCATTACATGAGTTCACGTATCTTAGTTGTATTCATGTGCTTATAACGTAACTTGAATGGATCCTTGTATATTAATTGGGACGGGGTGAGTAGAATTGGTTATGTGATCATTATCCCCAGTAGCTGTATAAATGTGCCTCCTTATTTGTATTCATGTGCCCCTAAGCCGTTTAGATAACCATATTGTACTCTAAATCACTTAGCCACTTACAGTCTCTACTATCATGTATTTACTTTCAGTTACAAAATATCTCCTGTTTACTTGTACTTACATTCAGCACTTCCTGTATTTTACTCTATTGTATGATTTATACTCCTAACCTGCTATGAACTGTATAAGAGATATGTGCTCGTTCCCGTCCTGACTGGACCTGTTGAAAATATTACAAAGGACGAGACTGAGGCGTTCTGCCCTACTTACTACGGTGCCACACTAGATGAGCGCCTGGACTTGGACCAGCAGCAGGATCCATTAGCTGTAGACGACACTCCATTAGTTTAGGATTGTCTTACTATTCTGGATAACTGTATTAGATTTGAGATATTCTGAGATATGTATTATTTTAGACACTTAGAATTCTGGATTGTATCTCTGTGATTCTACTGTTCTGGATATTTTATCTTTCATTATCATTCTATCTTTCCTGTTCTACCTTAGCTGTGATTGAGTTATATTTCTGTTATGTCACCCCCATTCGAGGAGTATAACTGTTATTACCTTCAACTTTTAGATGTTGTGACCTAGGACAGCGTTCTACCGCCGACACTGCGGCGTAGGCTGGACGTACCCACGTCTCGTGTCCTTACTCTAGGGTGCGGGTCATGACAGTTCAAGGCTAATAACTTGAACTTGTTTAACTATGAGTTACATCGCATCATCTATTCCACTATACTTCCCAAATCCACTTCAAAAGATGATGTCACTGCACTCGAACTTTCTGCCCTATATCACATTCTTAAGGGGATTCCTTTTTCTGCCGCTAAGACTATCATTCAGATGATAGGTAGATGTCGCAGAAGAGACTGCAACCTCTCTTATGCGATGCTTATTCCATGCATCTTTCAGCGTTTTGACATAGACTTATCCAATTGTGCTCTGGACCATGAGCCCAAGTTCCTCAAGCTTTCACGTCGCAGCATTGCCACTGCTCCTCCACCTCCTGTACCTGCTCCTACTGCACATGCTCCTACTGTACATGTTCCTCCTCAGTCTTATCCTATGACCTCTGAAGGTATTCATCAGCACCTATCAGATCTGCAGATGTTCTTGTTGACACTTCCAGGGAACACGAGTTCCGTGATGTGACTCGGTTCCAGGCTATTGCCAACTCATTTGTCGATCTCAGATTTGCACAGACGGGTCATTCTGCTAGCTCTCTTCCTCGAGACCCTTTTGTATCTGGTTACCGCATTGATGATAGGGCGGTCCACTCTCTGTTCCAGCTAGGGAACGCTTTCGATTGATATCGTACTTCTGGTGCTACTCCACACACCTCTGGAGCTGGCACATCTGGAGCTGGTCCATCTGGAGATGCTGGCACTGCAGATGACGATGATGATGAGGATGATTTTTGAGTTGTTCTATTTTTGAGACTGATGATTTTGTCTTCTTTTTACTTAAAAATGTTCTGACATTCCAAGATAGTATCAGTACTCTTATTTGGTTATGCTTTGTGACTTTTGTTTGATGGACATGTTATATGCTTCAGTTTAGCATTCTATTCAGTTCAGCTTTTCTTATAGCATTATCTTTTATTTATGCTTCCATTTACACTGTCTGTGCAATATCTCTGCTTATCACATTTTTTTCCTGTCTGTGACTTTTATACCATGCCTGTGATAAATGTTTTTATCCATATTTTTGTGTTTCTTCACTGATTGTTACTTATGCATATATTGCGGGGGAGCTTTCTCTTTTGCAATTATTTTTCTAAGTGACACAATGGGGGAGAAATAAGATCTAACATCCTCATGAATACATGATACAGGTTATGAACAATTTACGGGAACATTTTTCCATTATATATATCGGTACAATTTTGATTTGATAAAGATCAAAGATGTTATATAGGTCAAGGTTTATCAATTATCAAAATGGGAGAAATTGTTGGCCCATTGGTCATGGTCAAACCTGATTTTAATAATTGATCAAACTCTGTCTCGATATACGGAACAATTCAGATGTTTACTCAAGACGTTTTGGACACTGCTCAAGACCAAAGCTATTTTGCCACTCAAGACTGTATTTCCTTATGCTATGTAATTTTTCTTTTTATTGAGTCTAGGAATACATTGTACACCAAGTCGTACTAGCAAATAGGCTATCCAAATTCGTTTTTCAAAATTGACCTATCATTTTCAAAATGGACCTATGTTTTGAAAAAAAAAATCTATTATTTACAAAAGCTTCTGAAGGATTTCAAAAAGCCCAAATTTTTTTTATAAAAACCTGACCAAACCCTGACAGAACTCGGCCAGAGTTCGGCCATAGTTCGCCCAAGGTGAACGTTATATAACGTTGGTTTTTGAACTTGGTCTCCCTTCAGTTGCGGTTTGTTACATAGATTTCTATCCGAATTCTGCCCGAATTCTGTCAGAGTTCTGCCTTTGAAAAAACTATAAATAGAGAAGAATTCTGATCATTCAAAATCAATCATTCACTTTCATATCTTCTCTTCTAAAGCTTACGTTTCTTCCAAAGATTTTCAAAAAGCTTCCATTTTCAAATCCCAAGCCAATTACAATTCTCTAGTCAATTTGCCGGTACGGTACGGTCGAGAAGATTTCAGAGAAATTGTAATCAGAAACTTGATTAAAGAAAGACTCTTCAAAATTGAAGTTGGTCGAGTTCTTCGTATCAAAGCTCGCGTCTGTAGAAGTTGCAAGGACTTCGTATGAAAACTTACAGGATTTTCAATAGTGGATTCAACTGAAAGCTAGAGTTCTTCCGACTGGACTAGTCCTCACAAGAGGGAAACCAGTATAAATCTCTGTGTTTGCGTTTTCCTTCTCAACCCTTATCTTTACAGTTATTACTTTGTGATTATTATTATTTCTATGATCTAACTGCTAACAAAGTTTTTTATTAGCAATATTCCGCTGCCTACAATATTCACCCCCTCTAGAGTATTCTGCTTTACGATTTCGTTCCTACAGATAGTGCCGAAAGGAACGCTCGGGATGCATGCTTGAAAGTGCCGACGCCTTCCCTTACGACTTCTTGTTCCAAAAGAAAAGTCTCAAAACTACTACCAACATACTCGTCGGGGGTTGGGTTATGTTATGCCCACAATAACTCCGGAGAGTTTGGAACCTGAGGTCATGATGCACTGTCACTCCTCCGATTCCTCGACCTGAGACTCTGATACCAGTATCGGCCAGGCCTTCAAGAAGATATTGTCAGTCAATATGGTCTCTGCAAACCCCCAGTCGAGAAGAAATGCCAAATGCTAGAATTCTTCGAAGAAGAACCCTGGGATCAATGCCTAGGATCTCAATGGGAGTGGCACTTCGAATAGCGAGAACCTCCTACTGAAGACGAGGTCGTACAAATCGACCTAGGAGATGAGCCTTCACCTAAGACCATCTTCATTAGCGAAAGCCTGATTGGGGAAGACAAAGCATCTCTAATACAACTTATCCGGAAGTACATCGATGTCTTTGCTTGGAGCTATGAAGACATATCGGGTTTAGAATCGCAAGTCAAAATGCACCGACTTAACATTCTGCCTAATGCTAAGCCTGTTAAGCAGCAACAGTATCGCTTTCGTCCCAATATCATGGATGCTATCAAAAAAGAGGTGGATAAACTCATATATAGTGGGATTATTCGCGAGGAGAAACATCCAAATTGGATGGCCAACATTGTTCTCGTTACTAAAAAGAATGGAAAAAAATCTGAATCTGTTTCGACTTAAGGGATCTCAACTCGGCATGTCCAAAGGATGAGTTCCCCTCCCAATTACGGATGTACCGATCGATAATACTTGCGGCTTCGAACGTATGTCCTTTATGGACGGGTTTGTAGGCTACAATCAGATCAAAATGTTCTTCGACGATGAAAAGCATACCTCATTTTAAACCCCAAAAGGAATCTACTGTTACACAGTAATGCCTTTCGATTTAAAAAATACTTAGGCGACATATCAGCGGGCTATGGGTACTATATTCTATAAACACCTCCAAAAGAATGGTGGAATGTTATGTTAATGACATTGGCATCAAAAGTAGGAGGAAGGACAACCACTTGGAGGACCTGAGGACGGTGTTCGACTTAGTACAGACACATCAGCTAAAGATGAATCCAACCAAGTCTTTCCTGGGGGTTTCCAGTGGCAGGTTCTTGGGCTTCATTATCACAGCCAAGGATATTCACATTGACCCTGAAAAGACCAAGTCCATCCTGGATATAGCTCTCCCGAAGAATCTCTGTGAGCTTCGAGGCCTGCAAGGACGCTTGGCATTCATCCGAAGATTTATAACAAATCTTTTTGGATGATACCAACGCTTCACTATGTTAATGAAGAAGGGGTTTCCTATGTCTGGACCAAGGAATACCAACAAGCATTTGATGATATCAGGAAATATCTCACAAGTCCCTAGTTCTAGTAGCCCCGGTTTTGGGAAAGCCTTTTCTACTATACGTCTGCGTAATGGACCATTCTCTCGGTGCTTTGCTAAGCCAAAAAAGTAACAAAGGACATGAGCAACCAATCTACTATCTAAGCAGGACCATGATTGGTGCCGGACATCGGTATAATCATGTTGAGAAAGAGTGCCTCGCCCTAGCCTTTGCTATACAAAAGATGCAACACTATATAGCTGGACAGACGATCCACGTCATATCTAGGGTCAACCCCCTCAGAGTCCTTATGACAAAGCCGGGAGCATTAAATTTGCGGTCAGCCACATGGGCAATCCTACTATTGCCTTATGACATGGTGTTTGTACCACAAAAGGTGGTCAAGGGTCAAGCCTTGGCCGATCTTTTGACGACACATCTTGTTCCGAAAATGTCAAAACTTTATGATGGCATTCCCGATGAGGTCTTGGAGTCCAACACCATCGCAGAAGATCCGTATGGCAAATGTTCTTCGATGGTGTCTCAATAACAGGTCCCAAAAGCGAGATCATTGTGGGAGTAGGAGTATTCCTCGTCACTCCCGAAGGCCTAGTCATTCATCGTGCATATTCTCTTATGGAATCATGCACCAATAACGTTGCTGAGCACAACGCCTTTATCATCAGACTCTAGCTCGCCAAATAGTTGGGGGTTGACTACCTTGAGGCCTATGGAGACTCAAAGCTGATAATAAATCAGGTTAGAGGCTAATATAAGATCCGGCATGAGGACCTCTTTCCTTACCATCAGGCGGCAATCGAAATCATCTCTATCTTTACATGGTTCTTTATAGAGCATGTACCTCGATTATAGAATCTGGAAGCCGATGCCCTTACAGGTCTTGCCGCTTCCTTAGCAGATTCTGTCGGGACTCAGCACTCCGACATCGTTATAGGACGAGAATTAGTGTGCCCAAAAAATAACTTATGTACGTGTCTCAGCTACTCTATACAGGCAAATTCTAATACTGATATTCGGGAATGGCAATTTTTGTTCATAGACTTTGTGGTCTAGAAAATCCTACCCGAGGATCCGAAAGAAGTCGTATCCATTAGAGATGCTCACTCCGATTCTAATATGACACAGCTATGAATATATTATATCGTCGTTCATACGATGGATTCCTCCTTCGGTGTTTCTCTAATGTCGAAGCGGAAGAAGCACTCCAGGAGGCGTATGATGGTACTTATAGAGCTCACCAGCCCGGTCCTAAATTGCAGGACCGACTACGGTGCATAGGTTACTATTGGTCCACTATGAAGGCAGATGTTATAGATTATGCTAAGAAATGCCAAGCATGTCAACTACATGATAACTTTCACTACAACAAAAAATCCTTTTAATGACGGCTAAAAAGTGTCATTAGTGACGAACTATGACGCTTTTTTTTCACAGCAATCGTTATGAAAACGGGTGTTATAAATGTTTTTTAAAAGCGTCATAAAATAACCGTCATGAATAGTTTATATAAAAGCGTTATGAATAGTTAATATATAGTGCACAATTCAGAACAATTTTAAAACGTCATGAATAGATAATATGTATAGGCTCAATGCAGCACATTTATAACACTTTATACTATTCAAATTAGCATATTTATAATGCTCTATACTGCACAGTATATATTACATTCCAAAAACTTAACATTATATATCACCATCTTTATTACATTTCTCAAAATAGAGTACATATCAACATCTTCATTATATTGAATATCCAAATACAGAATGTACCCAAAAATAGGAATAAATCTCTCTTTTGCTAACCAAATTATTAGAAATATTTACTTAAGTAGATTCTGACCATGGAACTTCTCTCTGCCATCTCATGAAGATATCGGGAGTCCCAAAGAGAAGTAGTGTCGCAGCTGAACGACGACTTGGTGCTGCTGCAGTCGGCACCGTCGTGGGAGAGCCTCATCCTCAGATCCTTTACTCTCGCCTGAACCCTCACCAGCGCCTGCATGCACCTCAGCGTCACGTTGTGCCCTTTTTGCAAAAAATCGAAAATGTCAGCTTAACACTTTAATAAGTATATGGCACAACAGTGTTTAATATATGGCACAACAGTGTTCAATATAGAAACAAACTTTATTCAACCTAAAATTTTAGTTATGGATTAGCTTAACTCATACACTTGTCTGCACCAATATGTAAAAAAAACATTTGCATGCATGACAATACATATAAGAAACTTACAATGGTAAGTCTAATAATGCAGATTTCTCTACGAAAAAAACCTTATAATTTTCTAATTCTAGGAGATGGTTGAGAACATGAAATAAAAACATCTATATGGTCAAATGCACAAAAACATATGCTTGACATGAAATTATAATGAAGGTTTTAAAAGCCGGTGACGTTAATGGTTTGGTACACTCTCTACAAGTATCACTATTGACAGTTTCAACAATTTCATTGGGTTTTCAGATCCAAGTATCAGATTATCAAATTTAAATGCTTCACAAAAAAAATAATATTATTGAAATATAAAAGGAAGGTATAAGCAAAAGATACTTCTATACATTTTTGTGATTGCTTTTGTGATAATTGCATGATTTTTATGGAATTATAAAACAAATTTACATAATTTAGTAGTCAACTTATCATATACAAACTTGAAAAAGTTTTAGAGCATGAAATAGGAATTCCATGTTTCAGCCAAAATTTGGCAAAATTTTAAAAAATTCCAGTATTGTTTTGGAAATTCCTATTAATTTTGGAACCAACATCAGAAATTGTCTGAAAATTTAGGCCGATTGGGAATTGGGGATGAACGTGACTTGTCCAAATAAAACTAAAGTGCTAAGCTGACATTTTTGCCGTTGTAGCCCTTTTTGCCGTTGTAGGCCTCCGCGATCTCCAGCCCCGCCCCGACCTCCCGGCCGTCGTCGCCCCTCGGCGACCACCCGGTCTCCGAGACCACCACCCTCACGTCGCCGAACCCGAGTCGCCCCGTCGCGGCGAACACCGCGTCGACCTGCGCGTCCAGGAGGCTCTGCACCGATAGCTCGTCGAGATGAGATCGATCGTCGAGATGAGGCGCACGTCGCTGGAACACGCTGCCGAAGTGGTGGCTCTGTACCGATAGCTCAGTCGCCGAAGGGTTGCTGCGTAGTCGAGCCCATCGTCGGAGTAATTAAAAAAATGAAATCCCCTCCTCCTCCAATGATACTGAATGAATTTAGTAAACATATGACTCCTCCACATCTACTGAGTTCAAAGCAAACCCTAACCCTAACCTCCTCCTATTTCAAAATCTAAAAAAAAACACGTTTATCATCAAAATTGATCCAATTTCAAAGCCCTAAGCAAATAAAATTGATTTTTCCTTCAAATTGAATGAATTCAGTAAACATTCATCGAGAACCACGTCAAAGAGCCGAAAACACGACTCCACAACATCTAATGAGTTTGAAGCAATCTACAAACATTCGATTCAAGTAGGAAAAAAACTATAAATCTAATCCCACCTATTTCGAAAAACCCAACTCCCACCCATTTCGGAAAACCCAACCCTAGCTCGAAACCCCCAAATAGAAGGGGAAAAAATAACTGCTTTTCTACTGAAAGTGATTGAGTTTAACAAGCATTCACTAAGAACAGCACCAAGTGCCTAGAATAATCAATTCCAGTAAAAATGAAACCCTCACACACCTTGTTATTGATATTTTATTAGAATGGCCACCTAGTCTCTGAGACCACCACCCTCACGTCGCCGAACCCGAGCCACCCCGCCGCGATGAACACCGCGTCAACCTGTGCGTCCAGGAGGCTCTGCACCGATAGCTCGTCGAGATGAGATCGATCGTCGAGATGAGGCGCACGTCGCTGGAACACGCTGTTGAAGTGGGGGCTCTGCACCGATAGCTCAGTCGCCGAAGGGTTGCTGCGTAGTCGAGCCCATCGCCGGAGTAATTAAGGTTAGGGTTGAAAATTAGGGGAGAAAAGGTTTGAGGAGGAGAGATGCTGCTCGGTTAGAAAATGGATGAGAAATGAATTTTCTCTCTCCCACTAAGCTTTTATACAGTAAAGGAATTACAAGTTTGCCACCGCTCTAAAACATTAATGATGTTTTGTTTTATAAACATTATAAAAAGTCCAGAATTATCCCAAACAGTCATAGAAAAAGGTCTTTCTCAACTTTGATAACACTTATGTATCAGCCATCATTAAAACTCCTTGTCGAACGTCATTAATAGGTCTTTTTGTTGTAGTGTTTATCCATCAACCTTCTGAATTCCTATACCCCACTGCAGTCTCTTGGCCATTTGAAGCATGGGGTACAGATATCATCGGACCGATTAGCCCTCCATCCTCTAAAGGACATCGGTTCATACTCGCCATTACTGACTACTTTTCTAAGTGGGCAGAAGGGATACCGCTGGCATAGGTAAAAACCTTGAATGTGATTAGCTTCCCTAGGTATCATGTCATTTACCGCTTTGGGGTTCCTCATAGGATTATCTACGATAATGGCCCCTAGTTTGTGAGCCATGCCTTCTACCGATTTTGTGACAAAAATCGGATACAAAATGAGCATCAACGACTTACAATCCTGCAGCAAATGGGCCAGCCGAAGCATTTAATAAGACAATCGTTAAGTTCCTCAAGAAGGTCGTGTCGTCTAATAAATGCGAATAGAATGAAAAACTAGACAAATGTTTGTGGGCTTAACGTACGACTGTTTGGACACCCACTGGCAATATGCCATTTTCTTTCATCTAGGGGAGTGAAGCAGTGCTTCTCCTAGAAATCCAGATTCCGTCTCTCCGAATGGCTATCAAAACCAGTTGACAGACGAGGATAATCAACGTCGTCGACTACAAGAGCTGGAAGCATTGGGCGAAAAAGGCTGCTAGCTCAGCAATGTATCGAGTTGTATCAAGCTTAGATTTCTGGAGCCTTCAACAAAAAGGTCAAGGAAAGGACGTTTCAGGTTGGTGACCTTGTCATATTGATTCGAAGGCCAATTGTAGCTCCCTTTTTCGAAAATTTTGAAATATTTTATTATTATTCATTTAATTTGAATGGAGATTTTAGATTTTGATAAATAATTATTTAGTTTATTACGGTAGATGATTTTAGCCATGGTTAGGAACTGGAGTACAAGGTAACTAGAAATCGTGGCACGGATAGTGCAGTGGCGTACCTTGACTAGTGTATTAGCCATGCCAGGGAAGGCCGAGCAATGGTGATGTCCCAACTAGAAAAACTAGGCTAAGTTGTGACATGACCATAATAAATAGTTAATTATGCATTATTAATATTATTTGACGTTTAGGAGACCCGGTTGTACCAAACCAACCCGGACTGGACCCGTACCAAGCCCAAGCCCATGTAGTGATGTAGTGTGATAAAAGACGTCCGTGTGGATATATTTTAAGGGGTATTTGTTTTAGTGACATAGTAGTAATTTTACAAAAGTTGGTTATACATATATTATATATATATATCCTTAATATTTTAAATAATATTTGATTTTGAAGTATGTCAAATGATTTCCTTAAAAAAAATTTAGTCGACTTTTATGGATATTTGGGATATATATTTGAGTGTTGTAGAGCCTTAAAATCAAGTTGTGCCTTGAATATACTGATCAGTAATCAAGTTGCGCCCTAAAAATCAAATTACGCCACTGATATGAAGCTTGAAGAACAGACTGTACTACTGATCAGGTTGCGTCCAATATCAGACTGTGCCCAATCTAGTTACACCAAAATCTACGTAGCATATGACACTTAATGGTCATCATTACCTGACCATACTGATGACTGACACAACAGTGAACGAGGAAAATATCTTCGAATCCCGTGAATTGTGTCGCTCAAGGAAAAGTTGGTGGACAGCTGTTTTGTACACTTCATGAGTTGCGCCCAGGCACAATCTAAACAAAATCCTTCGTTGCGCCTGGGAGGAACCTGAACAATTTTTACTCAGAAGCTGCCACATGTAGGCGCAGCTCAAATCAAGCGCAGTTTGACTTGTTGACTGAAGCTCGCACAACCTGAACGACTTTTGCTCAGAAGCTACCACGTGTAGGCGCAACTCAAATCAAGGGCAGTTTGACTTGTTGACTGAAGCTCGTGCAACCTGATAAAGTTGAGACAACTTACATTCTAAAGCAGGATGACGTGGCACACATGCCACTAATCTCTCAAGACGTGTCTACTATCCTGTATACGACCACGCGTATCTCAATCATATGATGCCACGCATCTAAATAGAGTTAGTACACGATTGACAACTAAATGAAAGTTGGCACAACAGGAGGTTGGCGCAATCCAGTATGGCGCAATCCAGTCTCGCGTACATCAGAATAACTGCTAAAATAGTTATTTTCTGAACTCTATAAATAGAGTTTCCAATCATCATCAAAGAGAAAGAACTCTTGCAAAATTGTTGCTGCATTCTCTAGAGGCTATAGTCTTCAAGTTCACATAGTCCAAGGGATAAAGTGATCGTCTCCTGATCAGATTCCTAAAGTTGTACTTCCCCAGAATTTATTGTACTTTGTACTCTTTTACAAGTTTGTAATAAAACAAATATTTATTTTTGTAAACAAAATGGCGACTCTGCTGGGGACGACTTTCTCCTCCGATGAGAAAGTGACAACTCAATGTGACATTGCGTCGATCGGCAAGACGCAGAAGACTCTGGTTGTTCAAGTCAACCAGACAGCCTACGAGAACATGATCAACACCAAGAGCAACAAGCGCGTGGTGGCTATTACCAAGAACAGGACTACGTGGACTCCTAAATCCCCCACAGTTGCTGTTGCCCAGGCACAACTTGTGTGCTCAATGACCAAGGCGTAATCCGCCTCAGTGGTTCCGGTACAGCCTGTTTCTGTTGCTAGGGCACAATCTGCTCCCTCTGCTGTCCATGCACAGTCTACCACTATCCTTGCTGCCAAAATGCAGTCAGTTCAAGCTACTGTCGAGGCACAGTCTACCAAAGTTGCTGCCAAGGTGCTACCAGTAGTCCGTAGGACTATGGCGCAACCCAAGCAATCTGCTACTTCGACGCAACTTAAGGAAACTAGTCTTTTGGCTATACCCTCTTCCAATTCTCAAGTTCTGAACTTAAAGAATTCATGTCCTAGGGCTAACACTAGGCAGAACAAAGGAAAAAGCCCTATGACATTTTCTCAATTGGCACAATTTATGCCTAAAATGATCAAACAACAGAAAAAAGGAAAAAGCTTCTTAGCAAACCCTGTTCAAAACAAAGGAAAGAACCCTTTGGTCTTTCCTCAAACTTCCCTGGTCTATGACTCAGAGGAAGATGTATCAGATTCCATTACTGTAAATAGAGGTCCTCGAACCTCTGATACCGGAAAGAATTCTGATCAGAGAGGTATCTTACCTATTCCTACGGGGTTTGGTCAAGATCTTCCTACCTTACAAATTTCAAGATCCAAGCAAGGAAAATTGAAGGTATCACAAACAGAGACATCTGGAGCAGAATTTTCAGATTTATGCGCTTATCACAATAGGCGTCAACCAATATCAACTTCGGCAAAATATAAAAACCCTATGCCAAAGGTCAATTTACACCAAAAGCCAAAGTTTGAAAAGAAAGACCCTTCTACCTATGCTAATGAGTTGAGTACATCCTTGTATACTCAAGGAACCAAATACCTGAAGAATAGGAGACATGTTCCTAACATCATTAAGGAATATGTTCCTCTGACTTCTTCTCGTCCTGTGGTTGTAACTGATATCCGGCAACGTCTTACACAAAAATGGGAGACTACGGGAATGTTTTCTTTACCTCCAAATCGCGATTCAAATCGCCACTGCCTATATGAAGTTGTCATCAACTGTTGTTGCCAATCGGCTTGACGATCTGTCTTCGATCGTCTGAACTATGCTTTAACTCCTGAACATATAATAGAAGACGAAGATGAACTATTATATGCTTCTGTTAACATGACTTCTCAAGGCACTGGGGGAGGAAAACGTCCAAGACGTAATATATCCCGTAATCCCAGTCAACAATATTTAGACCGGATCCATGCATCCAATGAAGGTGTCTTTCAATACACTAGATCGAGAAATCGTCATTTGATCCAAGGTGTCCTTAATCAAGAAGATCTCTCTATCACTCATGTGGAAGAGGACTTTCTTTCAGAGTTTGATGCAGATAGTAAAAGTTCTGAACAAACTATTTCATCAATAGCAGCAAGAGAAGTGACAGCATATACCATTACAGAAGATCAAGATGCCTCTACGTCAACCAGCCAAGAGCAACGAATTATTGCATTAGAAGTTAAATTGAAAACCATGGCAGAAATGGTTACAAGCATGCACACCATAATGCTGGCTCAACATACAGTACCTTCGATTGTAAACCCTGTTACAAATCCTGAGCTTATAGCATCTTCTGTACCTGTTAATTTGGGGGTACCAGCCCCTCAGATTGCTTCTGTGCCAATACAAGCTGATCCAAGTCAATCTGGTACTGGGGGTGGTAATTACCATGCTGTTCCTCCTTCTAACACTTCTAACCAACCCACCAATTGTCAAACCTCAGGGGATGCAAATGAGGCTGTGAAACTTCTGTGCACTCAGTTTGAGGCATTCAAGCAGAAGGATGGCCTACAAAGATTGGGCATAAAGCAATCATATCCTACAGAGTGGAAGGAAGTTCTATTTTCTCCTAAGTATAAACTCCCAACCATTATACTGTTTGATGGTAGCACTTCTTCAAGTCAGTACATCAATCATTTTGAAGTGATGACTGATCAATTACAGCTAAATGATGCTCTCCTTACCAGAGTGTTCGTCGGTTGTTTAGTTGGTGCAGCATACGACTGGTATCGCAGCTGACCGGATGGCTATATCACTTCTTTTGCCAGTTTCAAACAAATGTTCTTGGAACGATTTTATAAGGGAGTCAATGACATGACAATGACTGCCCTTATTAAAATTAAACAGAGGCACAATAAATCCACAGAGAGTTTCATTGAAAGATTCCGCCGAGAGACATTCAAAATGCCTTTGGGTACTCCATCTGTTGTAATAATAGATACTTGTAAATCAAACTTGTTGCCCATTATTAGTATGTGGATGGGATCTACACAATTCCAGGATTGGCCTTCTTTCATTGTTAATTTAAAGGCGACAGAAGTGAGTGCCAAAAAGTTCAAGCAGTTAGGAGTCCAGATGACTCACCCTAACTAAGATGAATATTCCACACTTAGGGGTAGTAATCGCCAGAATAACCGCAAGAATAAAGAAACATTGGCCATCAATCTTAAAGGCAAAGAGTCTTTGGCTGTCAATGTTACTCAGACGGCATCCACCCCATCAGCACCATTGCAAAGGCCGATTCGTCCAAAAGAAGAGTATACTTTCGATGAAGATGATACTTTAAACATCTTCGATTGCTTGATCAAAAGCAATAAGCTTCAGCTTCCAGAGGCAAAGTGACCAGAAGAAGTTGGTAAAACTGATCACCCTAAATACTGTGTTTATTACAGATTCATCGGGCATCCAACCAGAGCATGTTATGTGCTCAAGGGCAAAATTCAAGAGTTGGTTAACTCTGGAGTAATTACTCTACAACAGGACGAGAAAACGGTGACTGCTAATGTGGTTTCTCTCCAATTTGGTGATTTTCCACCACAACTCGTACAAGATGGTGATGTCCCCATTCCAAGGACTACTCTAGAAATTGTGAATATTCTGTCTCATCAATATGAAGGTCTTGTTCCAATATTAACTGACAGAGGAGAGATTATATGGATTCATCCAGATCTGGTGGCAGAATTTGAAACACCTTCCTCTTCTAAACAAAAGAAGCATTCCAAGTCTAAATCCAAGAAGTAATATGGTATCCTTTGAACCATTAACAGAAGAAGAGATCCTAATGGGCACTAGATCAGGGAAACCCTATTTTCGGGAGTATTTCAAAAATCAAGAGAACCCTGCTCCATCCCCGGATGCTTTTCCTCCATCATCTTCTCCTGCTGAAGATACACCGTCTACATCCTTGCCAGTGGTTGAACCATCTCCTCCTAAACCAATATCAGCAGACAAGGGAAAGCAACATGTTCGCTTTGATAAAGCGTTGAAGAAGTCATTATCTCTTGGACTTAAAAAGCCTTACAATTTTGACATATTGGCTCAATTGGCCAATACTCCAGCAAGATTGTCAATCTTTGAACTTTTACGTCTCTCAAAAGAAACTCGTGAGACGTTAAGTGAAGCCTTGATGCAGGCTGACACTTGTTTGGCTCTTCTCAAGAAGCCCGAAAAGGAGCCAGTCATTTGTGCACATTGTTATAGTGTATTTGAATTAATGCCCAAATCACGTGATATGTGGATACTATGAAAGTCGACCGTATTCTGATTGATCCCGGGTCTGCACTTAACATCTTGCCGAATGTCAAAACCGGTCAAACAACAACAACGGCGATTCAATCCTGAAATGATGGATGCAATTGATGATGAAGTCAAAAAGCTTATAGCTTGTGGCTTTATTAGAGAAGAACAATATCCTGACTGGATGGCAATGTCGTCCCTATCCTGAAGAAGACCGAAAAGGTTCGAGTTTGCATAGACTTTTGGGATCTCAATGATGCTTGCCCCAAAGACGAATTCCCTCTCCCAATTACTGATGTTATGATCGACAATACATGTGGATTCGAACGAATTTCTTATGGATGGGTTTTCTGGATATAATCAAATCCGGATGGATCCTGAAGATGAAAAACATACTTCGTTTCGTACTCCTCGGAGTGTGTACTGTTATACGGTCATGTTGTTTGGTCTTAAGAATGCAGGTGCAACTTATCAGCGGACTATGAGCACTATCTTTTGAGATCATTTGCGAAAGACTATCGAATGCTATGTTGACGATATTGCTGTCAAAAGTCGTCTCAAAGAAGATCACATTCAAGATTTAAGAACTATCTTCAATCTAATGCGCCAGCATCAACTCAAGATGAACCCCACCAAGTCTTTCTTGGGTGTCTCTAGTGGTAAGTTTCTCGGCTTCGTCATTACCTCTAAGGGTATACACGTTGATCTTGAGAAGATCAAAGCCATTCAAGAGATGCGTCCTCCACGCAACCTAAAAGAGCTACGAGGATTCTAAGGTCGACTTGCGTACATCAGGCGGTTCATTTCGAATTTATCGGGACGTTGCAGAACATTTACTCAATTAATGAAGAAAGATGTATCTTTCGTTTGGACGGAAGAATGTTAACGAGCATTTGATGACATAAAGCGGTATTTAATGAGTCCGCCGGTTCTTGTACCACCGATCTCAGGAATACCCTTTTTAATGTATGTTCGAACAATGGATCATTCATTGGGAGCTTTTCTGGCTCAAAAGAACAAGGAAGGTCATGAGCAAGCCATCTACTATCTCAGCCGAACAATGATTGGAGCTGAATATCGTTATAGTCCAGTGGAGAAGGAATGTTTAGCCTTAATGTTTGCTGTTTAGAAGACAAGACATTACATCATAGGCCAAACTATTCATGTCATATCCCGGGTCAATCCTCTTCGAGTCATAATGAGGAAGCCAAGCACACTCAATTCTAGGCTTGCCACATGGGCCATATTGCTAGCACAATACGATATGGTTTATGTTCCTCAAAAGTCTGCAAAAGGCCAAGCACTTGCTGACTTCTTAGCAGCTCATCCTGTCCCTGAGACATCTAAACTCTATGATGAGATTTCAGACGAAACATTGGAATCAAATATGATCTCAGAAGAATTTCCTGCTTGGAGGTTATTCTTTGATAGAGCTTCTAGAATTGGACCTGGAGTTACTCTTGTTGATGGAGTAGGGATTGTTCTTGTTTCACCCGATGGATTAACTATTCAAAGGGCTTATTCTTCAGACAAATCATGCTCCAACAATATGGTAGAATATAATGCTTTGCTCATTGGACTTCAATTAGCCAAACAATTGAATATTGAATATCTTGAAGTATATGGTGACTCTAAGCTGATTGTTAATCAGGTTAGAGGCATATATGAAGTCCGACATCAAGATTTGGTACCATACCATGAAGCGGCAACCCAAAGTGAAGCTCATAATGGCGTTTATGGAGCACATCAACCTGGTCCCAAACTACAGGATCGTATCCGACGTATGGACTACTACTGGCCCTCTATGGTATCAGATGCTGCTGATTATGCAAGGAAGTACCGTGCATGTCAAATTCATGCATATTTTATTCACCAACCGTCAGAATTTCTTCATCCAACTGTTGCCTCATGGCCTTTTGAAGCTTGGAGCATGGATATAATTGGCCCTATCAATCCTCCTTCATCTAAAGGACATCGGTTCATCTTAGCCATAATCGATTATTTTTCCAAGTGGGCAGAAGCTGTACCTTTGGCTGAAGTAGACTAGTAGCATTATCAATTTTGTCAAACATCATGTGATATATAGATTTGGTGTCCCTCGCCGAATCATTCATGATAATGGGCCGCAATTCATCAGCCAGAAATTTAATAGGTTCTGTGATGACAACAGAATCAGTAATGTCGCTTCTACAGCCTATAATCCTGCGGCTAACGGGTTGGCTGAAGCATTCAACAAGACCATTATCAAACTCCTTAAAAAGTTTGTCTCTATTAGAAACGCAGTTGGAGTGATAAACTTGGAGAATGTCTATGGGCATATCGCACTACTGTCCGTAACCCCACAGGTTGCACACCTTTTTCTCTGGTATATGGATGTGAAGCTGTTCTTTCTTTAGAAATTCAAATTCCATCATTGAGAATCGCCATTGCTAATGAGCTTACGACAGACAATAATGATCGTCTTCGACTTCAGGAATTAGAGGCGCTCGATGAGAAAAGATTATTAGCTCAATAGCATATCGAGCTTTATCAAGCTCAGATTTCAAAAGCTTTCAATCGCAAAGTTAGAGTGCGAACATTTCAAGAAGGCAAGTTGGTTCTTACAGTCAGACGACCTATGACTATGACACATATGAGCAAAGGCAAGTTCGAGACAAAATGGGAAGGACCATATGTGATAAATAAAGTCTTTTCTAATGGAGCCTATCAATTAACATATATGGATGGCAGAGTTGCTATGATGCCCATCAATGGCAAATTTCTCAAGAAATATTATGTATAAAGACAAAATGTACTTTATTTTCAGAGATGTGATGTAAATAAAAGTTCATTTTTATTCAAAAGCAGAATAAAATTACATAATATTAAGGACGGGGAGGAGGCCCTGACCCTTCATGATTAAATATATAGTTTGCCAACAGTTCAAACATCTCATTGTCTGAACTCACAAAGAACTTGCAGACAACCATCCTCAATGCCTCTTTTTCGACAGTCTTTCCAGGCTCTACTAGCTTGGAAATCAAATCCTCTCCTGGTGCAGGAATAGTTGAGCCTTCACCCCTTTCTTTCTGAGAAGGTATTGAGGGTTCAGCAGGTGGTGTCTCAGTCTTTCCTTCAAGCTTTGGGATGAGCAAATCTTTAGAGGACATTTTGTAAAGAAAAGAAAGAAAGTGACGATATCTACGAAAGTTTTGTTCTATTTATAGACAAAACAACCAGATAGTCAATCTCGAGAACTGATACGACTTTTCGAAAGAAGCCCAACTGTTTGTTCATTTTCCGATGTGACTATTTCGTTTACTTTTCCTCATGAAAGTTCACATTCTTTATACTTTTGAAATTCTGTATTACATCAGCAACTTGTCATCCACATTTTTCCTTGATTCTATGTTTCTTATCACCACATCAAAATCAAATCTTAAAGAAGAAAAAATCATTCTTTATTCCTTCTTTAAAAACATAGATATATTTTAATGGAAATCTATTACATCTCGGATTTTCATTCTAAATGAAGGTCTATTACATCTTTGGATCTTCTAATTTATTGGTGGCAATTCCTTGTCGTCTCAATCTGAAGCAACGAGCCAGACAATGGAATTAACTCTGGTCTTCTATCTGAGAAAGACTAGAGGAGAACCATAGAGTGCAGCAGCCCAAAGATGAGCTGCTGTCAATACAACTGGTGGAGAGAAGGCAGCCCGCCAGGGAAACTAGGAACGAGATCAGCCTTGTGATACAATTCCTAGTTCTGTGTCTTCACCATCCAACTCTCATGTATACAGGCTCTTCCTACCATCTGAGGAAGACCCTTCTTAACATGAAGAGTCCTGAGCTGTCTGATTTGAGTGTCAGAACCATATGAGCTGTCTGATGTGGGTGTCAGAAGAATGTTCTCTGTAACATCCAAATCATCAACACCAGTTCTGAAGAAGCTCGCTAACCAAGTCCCTGCAAATGTCAATGAAACAAGAGAAGTTAGCAGAAATCTATCAGCAGTTTGCACCTACAAACAGGCACACATCAGCAATACGCCTACAAACAGGCGCACATCAGCAGTATGCGCTTAAAAACTGGCACATATCAGCATTGTGCCTACAAACAGGCGCATATCAGCATTAAGCACTGATCAAACAAGTGTATGTCAGTAATATGCGCCTCTGATCAGAGCTAAACACTGGACCACAATGTGCGCCTATTCTCAGAAATAGTTAGCACATATCAATAGTGTCTACAACATGCAGATCAATACTTGTCTCCAAAAGTGGTGTGAAAGAAGAGTATTCATACTATTGATTCTTCGACGAGACTTACCAATTTTTGAAGACACAACATACAAGCAAATAATATTAGAATGAAGTGGCGCAAGTGAAACCTTGTGAGAAGACATTTGTTTTGAGAGAGTATGAATGATTCTTTCATTTCTGGATGTCCTTTTTAAAGAGGTTAAAGATGAGGTGGATGTGTCTTTTAGGATCCTATTTTGGGAAAGAATTAAAATGGGCATCTAAAACCGTGTAATGATTGCCACGTATTCTTCAGAAGAAACAGTAAAACAAAGAAGTAGTTAAAAGAATATGTCCATGAGCACTATTCGAAATCACAGCCACACAAAATCAGAAATTCTAGGTTTCATTGCATAAAGACAGGTGGACCCCTACAATCAAGGAATTAAAAATAAAAAGTTGTTCTGACCAGAACATTGTTTCTTGTCCTTGCCTTCATCAGTCTGACAAAGGGCGGTGTCCAACTCTTGCATGGTGCAGATCCCCGAGCGACGCATCAGGTTGAGAAATTCCTCCGAATTGATGTTCTTCTCAGAGGATGATCCGCCACTAGAGCGATTGAAGACTGACGGGGTTAAACCGAAACAGTTCAGAAAGTTCACTGTCCTCAAAGCTGGATCAGCCTCTAATAAAAAGGTTGTAAGCGCAACATCCTATCTCGCTTCAGGAGACTTGGTTGCGGTGTCAGCATTGGTCTCTATCTCTTTCTTCTTGGGAGCCATTGAATAACAGAAGTGAAGACCAAAGTACGGAGATCAACTACATATATATCAACAAATTGACTCTTCGTATTCCTCATGGGAAACTGAAAAAAATCAATAAAACTTCGGAAGACGAAGAGAAGATTGAATATTTTCGAGAAAGGTATTTAATCATGATGACCGAGCATTGACCGGCGCAACCTGACTTAGTCAAAACTTTTATAAATTCAAAGTATTCCAAAACTTTGTAATATTTTTAAGTTTTGAAAACTTTGAAGGGGGTCTTGTAGAGCCTAAAAATCAAGTTGCGCCTTGAATATACTGATCAGTGATCAAGTTGCGCCCTAAAAATCAAGTTGCGCCACTGATATGAAGCTTGGAGAACAGACTGCGCCACCGATCAGATTGCGCCCAATATCAGACTGCGTCCAGTCTAGTTGCGCTAAACTCTACGTGGCATCTGACACTTAATGGTCATCATTACCTGACCATACTGATGACTGACACAACAGTGAACGAGGAAAATCTCTTCGAATCCCGTAAATTGTGCCGCTCAAGGAAAAGTTGGTAGACAGCTGTCTTGTACACTTCGTGAGTTGTGCCCAGGCACAATCTAAACAAAATTCTTACTTGCGCCTGGGCGCAACTTGAACGATTTTTGCTCAGAAGCTGCTACGTGTAGGCGCAGCTCAAATCAGCACAGTTTGACTTGTTGACTGAAGCTCGCGCAACCTGAACGACTTTTGCTCAGAAGCTGCCACGTGTAGGTGCAGCTCAAATCAAGCGCAGTTTGACTTATTGACTGAAGCTTGCGTAACCTGATAAAGTTGAGACAAGTTACATTCTAAAGCAGGATAACGTGGCATACATGCCACTAGTCTCTCAAGACGTGTCTACTATCCTGTACACGACCATGCGCATCTCAATCATATGATGCCACGCATCTAAATACACTTCGTACACGATTGACAACTGAATGAAAGTTGGCACAACAGGAGGTTGGCTCAATCCAGCCTCGCGCACATCAGAATAACTGCTAAAACAGTTATTTCCTGAACTCTATAAATAGAGTTTCCAATCATCATCAGAGAGAAAGAACTCTTACAAAATTGCTGCTGCGTTCTCTAGAGGCTTCAGTCTTCAAGTTCACATAGTCCAAGGGATAAAGTGATCGTCTCCTGATCAGATTCCTAAAGTTGTACTTCCCCAGAATTCATTGTACTTTGTACTCTTTTACAAGTTTGGAATAAAACAAAATTTTGTTTTTGCAAACAAGTGTAAATATATTCATAATGGACAGACACAGTGTTTTGTGTGTACACCTAGAGTTAGTTATTTACAAATTTTAGTATTTAGGATTTAATAAAAAATATTAGTTAATCATTGTTTATATTATTATGTAAATATGGCTTATATATTTACATGCATACGTGTATGTACATACATATAATATATATATATATATATATATATATATATATATATATATATATATATATATAAATGTGTATGAATATATAAATAAATATTAAGTATGTGTATGTGTATGAATATATAAATATATATTAAATATATGTGTATGTTTATGTAAATATAAATATACATATATAAGTGGGTGTATACAATATATATGTATATGTGTGTATATATATATGTATAAATGTACATAGATATTTATATATATATATATATATATATAATATATATATATATATATATATATATATATATATATATATATATATATATATATATATATATATATATATATATATATATATATATATATATAATATATAAAATATATATATATATATATATATATATATATATATATATATATATATATATATATATATATATATATATATATATATATATATATATATATATATATATGAAAAGAGAAAAAGAAAAAAAAGAGCAAACAAATGCAAACCGACCCCCCTTTAATCCCATGTGCAATAGCAGGCCTAAACCAACTCAGCCCGAGCAACCAACTAACCCCAGCCCTTCCCAGTCCATGCAAGCCCAGAGCCCTTAAATCCCCACAACCGAACACTAATCCCCCTGAACCCGAGCCCCCTGTGTAAAACACGCGCACGTATATATACACTCGAAACAGAGGGAGATTGCGAGGAAAACCAAACCCTTGCCGACCCCAGACCTGGGCGCACCCCCCACGTGCGCGCACGGCTGAGAACCGCCACCGACAGGCCGGAGCCGCCGTAGAAGCACTAAAATCGCGCGTACGAGAAACAGAGTGCACAGCAACAACCTTCTTCGTACCCGACTTCGACAGGATATTACTCAACGCTCGCTTGATGATTTTTTGATCCAGTTCTTCAGGTATAAACCTAACCTATAGCCCTTCAATCCCCTTCAAATAGATTTGAATAATTCGCGGAATGCACGTCGCAAATCGGGTTCCAAAATCGAGAAAAATCTCAAATTCTGGACTATAGAAACTGTCCCGAAACCTAAATTTGGCGGTCGATTTACGACCAGGACATCGTGAAACTTGGAAAATTGCTTGAACAGCCTTGTAGAAAACATAATCGAGATCAAGACCCTATTTTTAGTTTAATTTATAGTTGGTTATTTTCTGTTAAAAATTAATTTGGAAATCAGGAAAAACTTGGCAAAATTGTTTTAAAAACTAGAAATTCTTCCGATCCAACGTGCGTCCTGCCAATTCGGGCGACGTGGTCACGAACCGAAAGCATCTAAAGGTGTGTATCGACTTCGCGGACATGTAGGCTTTGACGGAATTCAAATTGGTTGAGTGTGCGCGACGAATTTGATGCATATCCGTCAAAATTTACCGTATCGGCCTCTGTGCAAATTTTCTAATTACTTTGTGCCCGTTCGTCAGATCGAGACAAAACTTGCGCCAACAGGACCGTATCTTTTTTTTGGTCCTGTATGCCAAGTTTGGTCCAATTCTGAGATAGTTGATTGGATCGCCGTTTTGAGGGCCCTATGGTCCGATTCAACGGGCGATTTTGTGCACGGCCCGCCAGAATCCAACTTTGGACATACGATTGGGTTCGTATCATCAAAACGAATACATAAACATGTAGTTTGAAAACTTTAGAGACCGTTGACTCTGGCACGCTTTTCGGTGCAAAGCGGGTCCAACGACGGATACCGTTTTGACCCAAAATTATCGTTTTGTCCCTGTGTCTAGAATTGGACTTAAGGACAGGCAATCCTAGATAATTTGACTATTCTGAGAACCTTGGTAATATTTATTTCAGCATTCGGAGACTTTTTGTAAGTGTTGACTTTAGTGATTCATCTGATGTGGTTGTACTATCGATTTCTCCGGCTAAGGACCTCAGAAAAGTGCTATTTCTGATTGCTTTCGATTCATAGTAGTCTTTTCATTTCATGTTTATACATATGTCTTGCTGCTTGTTGACACACTCATCACACGGAGTAGTCGGGAGGAGAAATATCTTAGTATACGTGTGGACTACCCAGAACTATCCCAATATGTTTAATTTTGACTGATAATAGCTACACACGACACGTGCAGGGTACCGTATTTACCCCTAGCCGTTCACATGTCGAAAATGATATTTAAAACCACATAGATAGTTGTCTTTTATTTGTTTTCCTTGTCTCCTTCACAACTTGTCATGTCATCAGTTACTTTCTAGTTTTTATTTCTCATATATTATTTTCATGTCTTGTTAATTCTATTGTGTTTTTGTATTGCCGTCGGTTTGTGTACTTATTCTATTCCTGACTGGAAACCAATATTTTTCAGGTTTATTATGGCTTCACTTAGCTTTGGGAGATACGGATGTACTTGTTGACAGGAACCTAGAAATAGATAGCAGTTGTATCATTTTTATTAATTATAAAATCTTGTATTTTCTTTAATTATAACTGTTGTAAATGTTGTAACAAATTTAGAAATGTGAATGAGCAGCAAATATTATATTTTGTGATTTTGAGCATCTTGGCCGTGACAGCGATCTACCGTCGACTCTGTGGCGTAGGCTGGCTTGGACACGTCTCGTATCCGAAAAGCGGGTGCGGGTCGTGACAAGTTTTATGGTGGCCCATACAAGTCAATTTTCTTAAAAGATTGTGAACTCGTGATGGTACTTAAGTTAGTCGTACCATTGCGAGCCTGCGACTAGAAAATGCTCATTCACAACTTAGGTTAAATTCATTTAAGAGAATGATTAGGAGTCTCTTGTTCAAATTGACCGTGGGGTAGTTAAGGTTGTCAGCTAGTCCATACAATTTAGATAAGGAATTATTGAATTTAGATAGCTCCCAGATCTCTATAGATACACTATTACTTTTGATATGACGATATGACCCCATGTAGATATACTATTCACTTGGTTAGTTAGACTTTCCTAGAATTAAGGTTACAATATTGATAACATGTTCAATTTTCTTTTCCTCTATTAGATATAAACATCATATCATGAGTTAGAATTGCCAATTTTAAAATTCTATTTTGTTGTAAGGAACTGGTTTATAATTTCTAATTCTGCTATTCATATACGAATCTCGAGGTAGATTGATTCAAGATTTTCCCTCAACCATTGAAATGCATATGAAATAGATACTGGAATGTTTGTATTTCTTTTGTCCTTAGTTATTTCCTCCATGTTAAATCTTTTATTTTAAGTGTTGTAACTGATAGGACAAATACCTACGCTTTATCTTTAGTCAACTTGTTTGAATCTCTAGAAGCTCATGAACTTTTACGGATATAGTTAAAGGAATGTTAGTTAACTCATAATGATTAGACAGCAGCGCACTGTCGTCAATTATTTGAGAGTGGAGAATATGGGTTCACTGCAGCCAGCAGCACACTGGCGAGGCACAACCAATAGAATTGAAATCATTTCGAAGAATTATAGTTTATGGAACATTGCTAAAACTATGTCCTCGTTGATCTCTTTAGATATTCGATACCCTTATGTCAATATAAGGTAGAGCACCTGATAGCTTATCAGATCTGAATCACGGAACCAAGGGTTTGTCACAGCCAGACTATACGGACGAGGCATAATTCTCGGTAACATGATTCAGACACGATTACAAGTTTATGATACTATAGGGGATAGGAAACTACCCTGTATGTCCCATAAGATCCAAAGCCAATACTAGTGAAAGATCTGTAAGTTGGGTAATACGTCTCCCAACCTAGCATTCCGTGGTCCTTGTGATCTATTGACAAGGTAATTGACTAACACTAATAGGTTTACCTAGAATATAGAATTTTGAGGTCCATAACCATTAGTCGACCAAGGCCTTATGGATAGAAAAATAGTAGGACGACTGTATAAGCAAGAACACCAGGTAAGGTTTTGATTCTCTCAAAACTCAAACTACTTGTGCCTCCTTTCAAAAATCTCGTATACCTGTGTTTTGACTATCTCAACCAATGCTGCGATTACGGCCTAGTTTTTGCAAGCTTACTCTTTTATCGAGTTTAATTCAAGACATATGTTATTGGAGACGCCTACTAACATATTGTCTAATCAGAATCGACGTATTACTGTCTGATCAACCGTAGTGCACTCGGTTCGCTCTCCCTCTGATTAACCTACGTGGATTGAGATATAGATGTCTCTAGGATCTCATTTGTGACTGCGTTGACAAGTCCTCTTGAATTATACCTTCACCTTTGAATCACGTAATTATATTCAGTGATATTTTTTCAACTCTTTATTGTTTTTGTCTTCCACTGATTTGGAAAGACGAAAGCTCGTAATTGGTAGGTAGATACATGGTATCCCCATGGCTGTGATAGTGGTATACACAAGTGTAGCTACCATCGGCCAGCCATGTGACTAGAACCTTGCCTTGAGTCACTCGTTCTCCTCTCGACCCTCAAACTACTATTGGGACCTTCTAGCCATCTGAATTTGAGAAGGATTAGGGTTTTACCCTTAGACAAAATGCCAACCTAGGAGACCACCTATTCTCAAGAGACCAATTGTTGTGAGCCTCAAATTATTTGTTTAAATCTTGCTTTAACTAGAACCCTTGTAACAATAGTCTGGCAGGTTTGACACTAATAGGAATTCACGACTCAGTTGTTAGAAATCTTTTTGCCTTAGAGTTGGTTACCCCGTCGATAACTCTTGTATAATATAGACGAGTAGATCATTCTATTTTATCGACCATGTGTCATTGTACACACTCATTTTCCATTTATTGAGTAACAATCCTTGACTTGACTTATATCTATTATAACCCGTTATGCCGTGCCTCATTCTTTATTAACAAGAGTCGATGTACAATATCCGGACTTTGGAATCCTTATAACCTCAATATTCCTAAAACCATATACTAGCTTCTAAGGTGGGTAGACTGTAAGCCTCCTAAAATTTTGAGATATACGATAATTGTCGATTGATTAGAATAATTTCCATTAACATGATAATTAGTGCCCATGGACTTCCACTTTCCATTTAGATCATTTTGTGCCCCGGCCGTGCCATTAATATTCGAAGCACGAGACCAGCTGTTACCATCCAACAAATTTCATATACAAGATCTAGACGAGTCCACCTTCATCTAGGTATTTTATGTTCCACTTAAACACGTCCCCTTGTACTCTATTTTGTGGTATGACTTTTAGGTCAAAAGGACTAGCTATAACCCTTACCATAGTACCGGTATACTTTCCGACTTCCATTAGAGTCTCAACCCCAACTCAATTCCTTCAACCCAATATATGGTGGTGATCTACTCGAAGCCCACTATACATATGCCACTAGTGTGCCACCCAATTAAGGTCTCATGTGCTACTTAAACACAAAAGTCATGGAAGGCACATTCTGGGCTTTATGAACCTAGCTAACCAACCTGACGGGCAACTAGCTCAACCCCTTGGGTAGAAACCTATTCTAGGATACCCTAATCTAGTAGGAATAGTTTTATCATTGGGATCTTGTCTAGTCCATATAGATTGAAATCCAAGGTTCATCCAACCAACGAGTAATGTCCAATTAGAGAACCCATTAAGACCCAGTAAAACCCGTCCATGCATACCACCATATTTGGACTATAAAATCGAACTAATTGAAATAGGTCCTTGGAACTATTATGTAGTCTCTACCTCTTAAAATATGAAGTCATTCATAACCCTTATTTCATCTACCTGGAAGTCGCGATACGATCTTGTATTACATTTATATTCCTTGCTCGTGTGTTTAAATAACCACGAAAGAGATCGCAATCTTGATTTTTCAAAACTTCATTTTATTATAGAACCTTGATTAGATTAATCTCGAGAACGGAACTTCTGTATTGCACGGATTGCAAGCCTCTCTAAGAAGCGAAGGGTTCTCCGATGTAGCAAGTGACTGGACGAGTAGCCCAAATCTAATAAATAAGATAATAGGTTCATGACCCTTCTTTCTATTTGTATCATTGGATACTCTCTACCGCTCTTGAAACTTCATACTTCCTCTCGATTATTCTTCCTTATCTTCATGCCCTTCCTATTTCGGGGCGACGAATGGTCATGCCTACTAGAATTTAACAATATTTCTTAGCTACTTGTGTAAATTTGTTTGCTTGTTAAATTTTGGGTTGCTTAATAGATATGTGAGGATTATAGATGCCATAGACAGTAGATATCTATTAGTAGAAATTTTAGCAATTAGTTGGAAGATCACAAAGTTTTAGCAACATGAGATTTGATGGAGTAGTGTGACCAAAGGTGGATAGAAGTCCTCAAGTATTCAGAGTTATAAAATGGCTAGGAGGAGGGAATAAACTATTTTGAGGAATTAAAATTTAAGGAGATTAAGGTTAAGGAAGACTTTCTTTTGAATTTTAAGGAATAGTATGAATTAGAATTTCGAGGATGAAATTATTTTTAAGGTGGATAGATTTGTAGCTCCCCTTCCCGAAAATTTTAAAATATTTTATTATTATTCATTTAATTTGAATGGAGATTTTAGATTTTGATAAATAATTATTTAGTTTATTACAGTAGATGATTTTAACCATGGTTAGGAACTGGAGTACAAGGTAACTAGAAATCATGGCACGGATAGTGCAGTGGCGTGCTTTGACTAGTATATTAGCCATGCCAGGGAAGTCCGAGCCATGGTGATGTCCTAACTAGAAAAACCAGGCTAAGTTGTGACATGACCATTATAAATAGTTAATTATGCATTATTAATATTATTTGACGTTTAGAAGACCCGATTGTACCAAACCAGCCCGGACTGGACCCGTACCAAGCCCATGCCCATGTAGTGATGCAGTGTGATAAATGACATCCGTGTGGATATATTTTAAGGGGTATTTGTTTTAGTGGCATAGAAGCAATTTTATAAAAGTTGGTTATACAAAAAAAATATCCTTAATATTTTAAATAATATTTGATTTTGAAGTATGTCAAATAATTTCCTTAGAAATATCTTAGTCGACTTTTGGTGATATTTGGGATATATATATATATATTTATATATATATATATATATATATATATATATATATATATATATATATATATATATATTTGAGTGTAAATATATTCGTAATGGACAGACATAGTGTTTTGTGTGTACACCCAGAGTTAGTTATTTACAATTTTTAGTATTTAGGATTTAATAAAAATATTAGTTAATCATTGTTTATATTATTATGTAAATATGGCTTATATATTTATATGTGTACGTGTATGTACATACAAATATATATATATATATATATATATATATATATATATATATATATATCTATATATATATATATATATATATATATATATATATATATATATATATATATATACCCCAACATTGAAAGAACTCGACCCCAGCTGTATATATATAACAACATATGTAAACGTATCGAGAACGGGAGTTCGAGAGAGATAAAACCCTCATCCTAAACGCGCGCCACCCCCGCTGGTTGGACAACCACCTCGATCCCGTGTGTGCCACCGTCGTGCGCCGCCGTGCGCAGCCACAGGCTGGCCAAACAGTGCCGCCGTGTCCACTAGGCCGAACACAGAGCAGAGCGCTCTGTTTTGGCCCGCGACCAGGTAATCATCTTCGCGATTACCTTTCTCTCCGTGTAGTCTATCGTTTTCGATTTTGTAAATTTATATGGAAACCCTATATGACCCTCTAGAGGTCCCAGCAAATAGATTGCAATATGGTCGAGCCATTGATTCGCAAGATCGATGCAAACTTCGACAAAAACCTGTTTTAAAAATAGCACAAAGGAAATATATATATATATATATATATATATATATATATATATATATATATATATAATTGTGAAGAGTCTTTCTTCATTCAAGCCTCTGAATATAATCACTTTGAAACTTCTAGACCGTACCGCACTGGCAAATTGACTAGAGGAATGTAACTAGCTTGGAATTTGAAAAATAAAGCTTAGAACTCTTTAGAATAGAATAGTAGGCATTAGAGAGAAGAGATGAAAGTGAATTAGTGTATGAATGAATTGAAATGATCGAAATCCTTCTCTATTTATATTTTTTCCAAAGGCAGAACTCTATCAGAATTCGGATAGAATTCGGACAGAACTCTATGAGAAAATCTCGATAGGATCCGTAACTACAGGGAGACCAAATTCAAAATACAACGTTCTCTAACTGAGCTCTGGCCGAGTTCTGTCTGGGTTGGTCAGGGTTTTTGCAATTTAATTTTTGGACTTTTTAAAATTATTTTAAGCAATTAGGAGCATTTTGTAAATATGGGGCTATTTTTAAAAAAATGGAATATTTTCTAAAATATTTTTAGGGCAGCCTATTTTCTAGTACGAGTCGGTGTACAATATATTCCTAAACTCAATAAAAGTAAAAATTATATTGCATAAAGGAAATACAGACTCGTGTGGCAAACACAGCTTCGGTCTTGAACAGAATGGGTAGCAGATCTTTGACAGTATCCAAGAGTCCAAAACATCTTTAAGTAGCCCGTATATCGAGATAGAGTTTGATCAATTATTAAAATCAGGTTTGACTGTGACTAACGGGCCAACAATCTCCCCCATTTTGATAATTGACAAACCTTGACCGATATAACATCTTCGATCAATAAGATTTGAAAGATAATCAAAATTGTACTGTATCCTGAAAAAAATTGTTCTTGTATCCTGTAAAAGATGTTAGATCCTATTTCTCCTCCGTCGTTACTTAGCAAAATAATTGCAAAAAAGAGAAACTCCCCTGCAATTTATGCATAAGAAATAATCGTTGAAGAAATATAAACATAATAAAAAAATATTTCACAGGCAGTTAATATTGAAGCATAAAGAGATAGTGTTACATCAAGAAATTTGAACCTAAACTGAAATGATATAATATGCTAAGCAGAGCATAAAAAGATGTTCACAATACATCAGCTAAGAAAGTCACAATCTCAAATGCAAAAGTAAACTAAAAGATAAAGTACTGACATATTAGAATGTCGGAGCATTTCCAAGTAAACAAAGACATAATAAAGTCTCAAAAAGTGTGACATCTAGACAAAATGTAATGCGTCTAGATCATAAATCTGCATCATTATCATCATCAGCAGCAGTACTAGCACGTCCACCATGTCCGGATGGACCAGCTCCAGAAGTTCCAGCTCCAGAATAGTGTGGAGTAGCACCAGAACTACGGTACCAGTCATAAGCGTTACCGAGCTGAAAGAGAGAGTGTACCGCCTCATCCTCATAGAGGTATCTGGAGATAGCAGGATCTCTGGGAAGAGAACTGGCAGAGTGTCCAGTCTGGCAAAATGGAGATCGCCAAAGGAGTTGGCGAGTGCCTGAAATCGACTCACATAGTGGAACTCACGTTCCCTAGATGTGTCAGTGATGAATGTCCCCAGATCAGAGAGGTGCTGATGAATTCCCTCATAAGGCATAGAGTATGCCTGAAGAGGTAGAGCAGGTACAGAAGGAGGAGCAGGAGGAGCTGCTGTGCTGCGACGGGACAGCTGGATATACTTGGGCTCAGGGTCCAGAGCACAAGTAGACAAATTGATGTCAAAATGCTAAAAGATGCGTGGAATGAACATCACATAAGAGAGATTTCGATCTCTTGCGCGACATCGTCCCATCATCTGGATACTAGTCTTGGGAACCGAAAATGGAATTCCCTTGATGATGTAGTAGAGGGCAGATAGTTCAAGATTGGTAACATCATCTTTTGAAGTAGATTTTGGAAGAATAGTGGAATAGATGATGCGATGTAATTCATAGTTAAACAAGTTCAAATTTGCAGCCTTGAACTTTCCAGAACGAACACGCGTAAGTGCACAAAGATCATTCTTGAAGCTGAAAAGAGTCGTGCCATCCGAAAAATCAAAATCAGTGATATCATCGAGCGGGGCACCTTCGTTCGGAACACCAGGGATTTTCGCTAAGAAGACAACATTGAACTCGATGTTAATACCTTTGACATGAGTCTTAACATCAAAATGTCTAACACAAAGTTACAGTAAAATAATCTAATGGCATGAGTAGCTATAGGGAATTTTTCGATGACAAGTCGGTGTAACCCTAATGCCTCAAAGTAAGGACGGTGGTCAAAAAATGCAGCCCCCTTAATCGGGGTGCCGGTGCATATGTTGCACATGACAAAATTACCATACCATAGTAATGGTCATGAGTTTCAAAATAAAACTCATTGTATGCACCGTCGGCCGATTGGATCGGGAAAAAAAGGGAATGCTCTGGTGGATTCGAAGACGATGCCTCTTCACTTGCATTGGTCTTTTTCCTCTTGGAAGGAGTGGATCCCTTAGGCATTTCTTCCAAATTTGAATAGAAACTAATGAAATTGAAAGAGATGGAAGGAGAGAGTTATACCTTCCAGAAATTGAGTATGTTGTAGAGACAAGAATTTTTCGCACGAATCCAAAATTTGGATATAAATCTCCAACCGGATTAGAAGCAAAGAGTTGGAGAAAACTAGGGTTTATAAAAGCTTTCGGGCGGCTGCTGCTGCTGTGAGAGGAGTTTGGAAGAGATGAAGAGGAGGGGGCCTCGGGTTCTGACTTAAAACATTTACCACCAACAGAACTCGGGCCAAATTTGGACCGAAATCGGGCCGAATTTGCCTGGGGTTCTTTTGATGATTTTTTGAAAAAAAAAATTATGGGTCACATCCTTTTCATCATCCCCTTTCATTTATTTAATTCTAATATAATTAATATTATTTTATAAATTAAAATGTGTTATACAGTGACTATTTAGATTAGCTGTAGGGGTACTGTCCCAGCTAAAGAGAGTTCACCGGGGAACAATTAAATACTGTTTTACGTCGACCGTAGTCATGGCGACAGACAGACCCTTTGTAGGCTTGTCTCAAAAATAATTTTTGAGTATTGAAAAATAATTGTATAAAACAAAATTAATTAATGTTATTGACATCTAAAATTCCTAATTCTCGACGTAAATAATTGAAACGATCTTCCGGTAGAGGTTTATTGAACATATCAGCTAATTGATTCTCTGTGTCTATGTATACAAGGTTTATAGCTCTATTTTGTTGATGATCTCTAAGAGAATGATGTCGATCTCGATATGTTTAGTGCAAGAGTGACATACTGGATTCTTAGTTAAATTGATAGTGATAGTGTTATCACAGAAAATGGGTATGTGTGTGTATAGTAAGCCAAAATCTTCTAAGGTTTGCTTTATTCACAAAATTTGTGCACACCAACGTCCTGCGGCGATATACTCTGCCTCAGTTGTTGATAAGACGACATAATTTTATTTCTTGCTAAACTAAGAGACTAAAGTTTTGCCTAAAAAATGACATGTGCCGCTAGTACTTTTTTTTATCTACTTTGCATCCAGCAAAATCAACATCCGAATAACCGGTTAGGTCAAACGACATAGTTTTGGGATACCATAAGCCGACAGAAGAAGTGCTTTTAAGGTATCGAAAGATACGCTTAACCGCACACAAATGTGATTCCTTAGGTTGGCTTGAAAATGTGCTCACAAGCAAACACTAACATTATATCAGGAGACTAGCAGTTAAGTAAAGTAAACTTCCAATTGTTGGTTTGACTGCTTCCAGATCGAACTTCTTTAATAAATCTTTTGTACTTGGCTTGATTATGAATATCCTATTGTTGGTTTGTTTGATTTACAGTCCGAAAAAGAATTTCAGCTCTCTCATCATGCTCATCTCAAACTCATTCTGTATACACTTTGAAAATTCTTGACAAAGAGATTCATTAGTAGATCCAAAAATGATATCATCTACATAAATTTGAATTAAAAGAAGATTGCCATTAAAAAAATTTATAAAAGTGTAGTATCAACCTTTCCTTTTGAAAAGTCGTTGTCAAGTAGAAAAGAGCTTAGACGATCGTATCAAGCACGAGGGGCTTGTTTCAAACCGTATAATGCCTTCTTCAACTTGAAAACATAATCAAAATTTTTGAAATCAGTAAAACCTGGAGGTTGAGCTACATAAACTTCTTCTTTTATAAAACTATTCAAAATTGCATTTTTAACATCCATTTGGAATAACGTAAAATTATGAAAACATGCAAATGCATATAACATATGAATGGATTCTAATCTCGCAACTAGGGCATAAGTCTCATCGTAGTCGATACCTTCTTCCTAATTGTATCCTTGAGCTACGAGTCGAGCCTTGTTACGAGTCACTAAGCCATTCTCATTCAGTTTATTTCGAATACCCAGCGGGTGCCAATGACCAGATAATCAATGGGCTTGGGAATAAGTTCCCAAACTTGATTCCGTTCAAATTGGTTCAATTCCTCTTGCATAGTATCTAACCAAAAATTATCACTACATGCTTCTTCAATATTTTTGGGTTCAAGCTGTGAAATAAATAGAAAACAGGAAGCTATACCTTTACTAGAGGAACGAGTACTTACACCTTTGGTAATCTCACCAATTACCAAGTCATATGGATGGTCTGTCAATAATCTCATTCCTTTTGGCATATCCTCTGGATTGTTGGTTCCTACTTCTGGTTCTATACATAATTTGCTTGGTGACTCAGCTGGTGCTTTGTGTGAGGGTTCTGCAGGAGTAGTACTAGGTGTACTTATGTCTTCATCATCATCATCAACAGAATGTTGATTGAGTTCGTCAAATTTAACATTTATTAATTCTTCGATGATCATGGTTCTCTTGTTGAAGACTTTGTACCCTTTGCTTTTTGCCGCATAACAAAATATACCTTCATCGGCCTTTTCGTCAAATTTTTCCAAATTATCTTTAATATTAAGAATAAAGCATTTACAACCAAATACTTTGAAATAAGAAACAGAGGGAGTTCTATCAAACCATAATTCATAGGGAGTCTTCTTCGATATAGGTTGAATTAGAACCCTATTGAGAACATAGCACGCTGTATTTACAGCTTCAGCCCATAAGTATTTAGGTAAACTAAACTGATTTAATGTTACTCTTGCCATTTCGGATAAAGTCATGTTCTTACGTTTCATAACTCTATTTTGTTGTGGTGTCCTAGGGCAAGAGAACTCATACAAATAACCGTGTGTGTCACAAAATTATTTGAACTCTACATTTTTAAATTTGTTGCCATGATCGCTTCGAATATGAGTGATCATGAAACCCTTTTTATTTTGAACCTTCTTGCAAAAGGTGACGAATTCTGATAATGCATCGTCCTTGCGTGCAAGAAAATATACCCATGTGTATCTAAAGAAATCATCTACTATTATAAATACATATAAATTACCACCTAGGCTAGCAATTCTACTAGGTCCAAATAAATCCATATGCAGCAATTGTAGAGGTCTTATGGTACTTACAACGTTCTTGGACTTAAAAGCGGATCAGAAAGTTTTGTTCTTTTCACATTCGCTATATACCGTATCCTTCTTGAAAGAAACGTTCGGTAAGCCTCGTACCAGCTTCTTTGTGGATAGTCTTAAAATTGTGTCCATGTTTGCATGATCGAGTCTCATGTGCCACAGTTGACTCTCATCACTTTTGGCTATCAAGCTTCTACCTGCTTTGTTAGCATCTTCTAACATATAGAAAACATATATATTGTCTTTTCTGATAGATTCAAAGATAGTACTACCAGTTGAGCTATCAACTATAGTACATTTGTCTTTGACAAAGTTAATGCCATAACCGTGATAAGCTAAATGGCTTATGCTGAGCAGATTATGTTTTAACTCGATAACTAGGTAGACATCTTTAATCACAGGGTAGGGAGCCTATCACGACCCGCACCCAGTGAAAGGGGAACGATAAGTGAATACGCCCAGCCTACGCCGGAGTGTCGGCGGTAGAACGCTGTTCTAATTCACAATATCTAACACAGTCTAGAATAAGCTCCGAATGGAGAGTAATAATAAGTACTCAATCATGACACTAAGATGGAATAGAACAAAGAATCACAAGAGAGTCATACATAAATAGAAGTCTAGGTGTAAACCACCAGAATAAATCTCAAGTACAACTCATAATGTCTCAAATAGAAAGACAAATAAAGAAACTAAGTCTCAGCTAGACTATGGGCAAGTCCTCAGTAACTGTTGGGTCCTCCTGAGGGTCCACGTCACCAGTGTCATCTAAGCCAATACCATAATAAGTAGGGCAGAACTCTTCATCATCACCTGTAAAATTTTCAACATGTCCAGTCAGGACGGAACGAGCACATATCTCTCACAACAGTTCATATCAGGATTGGACATATAAAGCAAGCTATAGAAAACTATACATAAATCACTGTAAAGAAAATCAACAAGAGAGAGACTATACGAATGAGATATAATATGATAAATAGAGAACGTAACCTTCTATGTGATTTAGAGCATGAATTGGTTATGTAAACGGTTTGGGTTGCACATGGATACAACTATGGAGTGCACATGGATACCTACTGGGGATAATGATCACATAACCAACTACACTCTTCCTGTCCCCAATCAATACACAAGGATCAATACATGTTATGTTATTGCAGATGGATAACAACTTTTTATACATGGAGCTCATATGGTCATGAGTGTACATGAATAACACATGAGTGCACATGGATAAATATGAATACATGGAGTACATGATGGCCATGATAAAGTACATAAACATGATATACTCGATGTATCCGAGGGGATAACATCGCATGAAAAGATCCATAGGGTACTAATCCGTATAAACATCGTGTCAGCATCAAGTATACTAGTCTATAACAAGAGAACATATCCAAAGAAGTATGAAAAGATCAGAGAATGTACTCGCTGGCAAACTGAACTGCTGATGATGAAGTGTAGCTAAACTGGGGTAATATAAACCTATTTAAAGTATACACATGTCACAACCAAGTCTAAAATATCAAAAGGAATAGCTACAATGCAAGACTACATGCTTCTAGGTCCCTTTTGGTCAAAGTCAACCCTCGATCAACTCTGGTCAAACCTGGTCAACATTGGTCAAACCTGGTCAAACCTGGGTCAACTAGTCCGTCTACTAATTTCTAGGTCATACACAAAATTCTAGGCCATTTGGAGTCGTTTGAGTTGAATTGGATAAAGTTTGACCCAAAGTTGACTTTTGTCAATTTGGTCAACTTGTTGGCCAATTCAACTAAACTAGGCTCAAAATGACAAACAAAATCTGTCCAAGGACTCCTATAGTCATACACACAACTACAATCTATTCTAAGAGAGTTATCAAGCATAAATATCTATATACTTATAGGTATATACACACATGTGTATTCATAATACAACCAAAATCTTAAATCTAACAAATGATGGTGTGTGTGTGTGTGTGTGTGTCCTGGAGCTTACTGAAATGAGGGTCAAATCTGAGATTAAAAACATCCAAACATAACCATGGTATTACCCAAATTAATATACTATTATATACATATATACAAATTAAGAAAACTATCTATATATACAAATGCTCGAATAGAAAGATTGGCAATGGTTTGAGATAATTAAAGAGTCAAAAATCTAGAATTAAATCCCCCTCGACCCATTCTCAACATGTATGCATTAGCAATGGGTTTCAACAGGATTTTATATATATATAATTAAATATATGTATACATAGCTATATAGAAAGCATATATACTCATAAATGAGGGAAAATTATGAAACAAAACCAAAAGTTGGTTCCCACAAATCCGAAACCTCATATATGTACTGAAAACCCAGAATTTATAAGCTAAATAGTTGGAAATCAAAATATCGCATTTAACTCAAAAATCAAAATTAAAGAAAACTCATCCATTTCACACAATGACCCAAAATGCAATATACACCAAACGAACTCGCAAAACTTGGCATACACGTTGGTCTCGACCCACGTGATGCGCTTGTATACTCTCGGGTTCAAAATCGTGTCCGTGTTGTGTCCAAAGAACGCGTATCGGAATTTCTCGATACCGCGTGACAACGCGTGCGTTCTCGCTCGATTGAGCGCCGCACACACAACGAAAAGCCCCGTGCTTGTGCACGTAGCTGGGGGGCCCTGGGTTAGGTCTAGGACACGGTGATACAGTGACACGCCGTGCTAAAGCGATGCACGCAGCCCCGCACCCGTGGGGCCTGCTGTGCGCGCGCGTCCTTGCGCCCTCGTGCACGCGGTTCCGCCCTCGTGGCTCGCTCATCGGGCCACGCCGCGACTCGAGGTTCGTTCTTCGGGTAGTCTAGGCATAGGTCGACGTGTCCCATGTCACGCTCCGCTCCCGTATGAGCGATCGTCCTTGCTAAGGCGTGATGCCGCACGAGCCTAGATTGCGCTCGTGCAAGGCGGGTTCCATAACGGTCGATTTCAGCGGCTGCGACGGGGTCGTCGCACAGAAGTCCCATACAGAGACATTGAATAACAGCAGCAGAATTTAGAAAAAAACACAAGTCATTGCAAAATACTCTTTTATTGATATTGAAACAACAGTTACATTTGGGGCGCAAGGCCAAGATTACAAGTCTCTCAAGCTCACTCAACTCACATTACAAGTCACTCAGCTCTCTCTCTCTCATCTCTCAAATACAAGTGCTTGAACCAGCGGAAGATTCGGAAGGCGATGTCCATACATTATGTCCCGTATAAGTCTTTTCTCCATGCGACGGCACGATTCGAATCGCCAAGGAACTCCGTGCCTCGACGCATCTAAGCGAGCTCCGCGCCACGAGCTTCTACCTGTGCCTGCACATGTAAACTATGTGGGTGTCAGTACTCAACTGTACTGGTGGAATGAGCTCCTCGCCCACCCATACAAAACCAATACGTTTACTTTACTTTCTGCAACATAGTCCCCTTTTTTATTGTCTTTCTATTCTTGCCTTAAGATCAGTTTTAGGACCGACGCCTTGGCCTATTCTGTGTCTCTAGACCATCCCGTGCTTGCAACAACAATGTCGACTCAAACAACGTTAACCTATCAAGTCGTGCTTGCCTTTCGGCCAAAATCAAAGATGCAACTATGCGATGAGGCTCCATTCCCGTGTGACCGTGCTACAAATCCTTTGTGCCGTGCCTCGCAACTACGTGCAACTCAACCATATCGCCGCCTCACGGCCCTTTGCTACTAAATCATCAACTAACCCAATCAAGACTTGTGGGTTAAGTGTCACTCGACCAACTTTGCCTTGCGGCCTTTCCTGACTTAACTCAGGACAACTCTCATCCAAACTATGCAACTTATATACTGACAACATTAGACTTGACACCATATCTCGTGCCGAAGCACGTCGCCTATGTTGATGCCACATCTTAGGACCAAACATTGTATTCCAACTGTACACATATTCTACAACTCAACTCAATCCAAAGGCACACATGCGGATTGCCGCCATGCCGACTCATCTATATGATTTGGTCACTTACTCCCAGAGCCATCCTGGACTCCTTTAGCTTGTTAGGCGGCCGCCCTTGCCAGCGTGGGTAGCTAGCCCCGCTGGCAAGCCTCTGCGCTAACTTGTGCGGTCATCCAGCACGTGCTAATACTGCTTCTCAAGAACCGGTCCCCTTTCATCGGGCTACCGTTTCGAGGAAACTCTACCTTGTCGACAAGTTGTCCATGACCATGCAAGACTCGACTCAACTGACGTCTCACACAGTCATTCCACCTATAGTGTTATCATCTCTTTCAGGGCAAAGTTCAATACGTCTCACCTCTGAGATCTTGCCTCGACGACCCGCAGTCATGAGCATTCTTCTTTCTTGCCCTATCATTTTACTCAACTCAAGAACAAATATTCACAACACTTTCCAAACTTAATGAATCAACCGTAGCCCGTGCCTGAAAATACTAAGTCTGTGACATCGTACCTTAAACCAACTCGAACTCTACGCGACGCCACCGCCCAAGACTTACTCTATTTGACGGGCTTGAAACCGTAAGACTAAGTTGTCATACCCAGCCGTAGAACTCGTAGGACCGTGCTTGGAATGACTTAGGTCGACCACCATTCACTTTGCCTAACTTCACCAAGCCTACAACTTAACTCAAGGGACGAGCAACGACTGTGCCAAGCCTTGCATCAGGGAAGCGTGCATGCTTTATCGAGCATTTATGCGGCGACGCCTATGACTTAGGCTATGTTCACGACTTTGCCTACTCAACCAACTTTCCTTCTGCCAAGCCCCGGGACGAAGGATCGAGTGTCATTTTCAAAGCACGCCGTGCACCAACTCTAAGCCGACCGTGGGACATTTTTCATGTTATAACTCAATTTGACTCATCGGGATTATTCCCTTTAGTTATATAGATTCGTTTCTTTTATTATCAAGCCTACTTGTGTAAGTTGAAAACATGCGATTTATTATGTGAAGGCTAAGATGAGGCAAGTTCACCGAAACTACCCTACCTGAGCGCTGTCTTCGAGTCGCCATTGCAAGGCTAAGTCCGAACGCCGTCGGCGTTTCGATTCCTCCGATTGACTTAGCGAGACGGGGCACTACATCCCAGGTCCTGGAACGGGTCTTCGCTGCGTCATGTGCGCGCACGAAGTCCGTTTTAGCGACAAAAATAACAGGCTGAATGTACAGTGGCTGAGCGGTACACGCACGATTTCTCCGCGCTCGCTCAACGAAAAGCCGTGAAATTTTACGAGCATGGGGGCAGAGGTTTTCCCCACGTGCTCGAGAAATTTCACGCAAAAATACGGCCTGTGCATCGAGAAACAACGTACGGACGGCAGGGCACGCACGGCCTCGTGCACGGGATCCGTGCACGTGCGTCCGTTGCCCAAAACGTCGCTGATACTTTGTCAAAACCAAATTTGTCTTCACAAAAGTTTATAAAAATAATATTATCTAAACATCCATGAAGACAAAATAAAAAAACAGTAACTTTCTATCCTAAGCGGCATTTTGCCGAACACGTGCCGTAAAGGACCGACACATGTCCGATACCGCCATCAAACGAAGTCGAAATCCAACTAAATTTTGTGGGCAAGTCTAGGGCACCTATATGGATGCAAAAATGAAATAAATTCTAGATTTACTATGGTAGATTAGGGTTTACCTATTGAGTATCAAAACTTAATGAATGGGGCCCCTTGGTTGTCGTGTCGGCCGATTTCCCTCAAGCAAAAGCCTCTGCCTCCTCACTAGAAATGCCCCAGCAGATCCTCCTCTCCTCGACGAGTGCAACGGAGTTCATTTGGGAAGAAACGGACTTCGGATGAAGGAAAAAGGAGTTTTGGTGAAGGGATCTATTAGGGTTTCCTTGTAGAGGCTCAAAACTTCACAAATGAATGCAAGGGGGAGGGGGTACTGCTGTTGGGCGGCCAGGACCTGGTCACCTAGGGTTAGGGTTACACTTGGGCCAACTCATTCTCAAGTAGAAATGGGCCCAAGTCAAAAAGGTTTAAAGGCTAGCATGCAAAAAGCTAAAATAAATCAATTAAAGCCTTAAAAATAATCTGATGGCTAAAATAAATTCTAAAAACAAAAATAACAATTCTAAGGCATGGTTTGGCCCCTATACAATGTCCACTAAGGTTAAACTAGTTGCTAGAACAATCACAAGTCAATATATCTAGGAAATCACAAAAAGGCCAAAATGACTAAAAAGACTAAAATCATTTAAACCACTCAAAAAAATAGAGATTTAAATCTAAATAATTTTTTAAAAACCAAAATATGGATTTTAATTACATTATTAGGCTTCTAGTGATGATTGACTAAGGTCAAACTACTTATACTACCAAGTCACCAGTCTACAACCAAATCAAATCACACTGAAATCAATCTAATTAATAAATGCATAAAAATAAAAATCATAAAAATTCAAATAAATCACAATTACTAAAATACCCTTGAAATTGAAAAGTGAGGGTGACAGAGCCTTACCAATATTACCAATACAAATTATGTACCCTTTCAAATTATTACCGAAGGAGACGTATCCTTCTTTCTTCTTCGACAGTGTTGCGAATAATGAAGCATCACCGGTCAAATGCCATGCGCAACCGTTGTCGAGGATCTATTTACTTTTAGCATGTGAAGGGCGTTTCTCCTACAAAATTTTTTGCAGATGAAAACTTTGGAACCTATTTCTTGTAGGTTCCTGGAATGTTAGTTTTTGGTATCATGCATAGATTTTCAAATCAGCAAGCTTTCTAACTCTACATGAAGAAGAAGTATGACCAATGGTGCCAAAATAGTGACATCTAGCATGCTGAATGTTGAAAGCAGAGTGCTGTGCAATATTGGTAGGTCTAGGTTTTCTAGTGTAAAAGAATGCATGTCTATTTGTCTTCTTGGGCAATGGTTTGGTTTGATTTGGTTAGGTCTGACAGTGTTGGGTTTGACCGTGTTCCGATGATTCGGTAAGTGACACGTTATAGGGTAGGAAGAAGCAACTTCAGGCTATTTTCCTATCCTTATTTCCAACTTTTTGGAGGTGTTATATAACAAGCTATATTTAGCAGAGAGTGCATCATTTCTAACAGTAACTTGCTGGAGACTTTTCTTCTCTTTGAGTAAGTCTTCCTTTAATTGGGTAATGGTCTTGTCCTTTTCTTCGGATAGTCTTTGGGTCTCATGTAATAACATCTTAACAGAAGAAAGCTCACCTTCTCACTAGAACAATTACTACTTCTAACCTCAGCTAGTGGGTCGGTAAGTCTTCCTATTTTACCTTTGTACTCTTTGAGTACCTTCTTAGAGGTCTGATATACTACGCAGTCTTCTGTAATCCCCTAAGAGGTCAGTAAAAGCTTCTCCTAGTTGCTCAAAGGTAAAATCATCATAAGTATCAAACAGGGTGTTAGTGGTTACCTGATCATACGCCATCAAGCATACATTTGATGCGTCATCTGATTGCTCGTCTTCTGAGTCGCTAGCTTCACTTTCATGCCATATACTTGTATTGGCATATTTTTGGGATGTAGACTTCTTCAGGTAGCCCTTGTCAAATTTTCTATTCTTCTTGGTTGATGATGATGTTGTTGGACAGTCCTTCTTCATATGTCCTTTCTTCTTACAGCCATAACAAATAGGATCTTTATCGTTGTTGTTGTTGTTGTTGTTGTTGCTGTTGTTATCCTTTGTTCTTCTGTTGAATCTCATGAACTTCTTAAATTTTCTCACCATAAGAGCTTGATCCTCAGTGTCAGAGTCACTATCGTCGGAATCATCTTCTACAGTTCTTCTATGTTGAGTCTTGAAAGCGATCAACTTCTCTGACTTCTCCTTTGGTGCAACATCTACAAAGTCTTGAAGTTCCAGCTCGTGAGTGAGTAGCTTACCTATGAGTGTTTCAAGAGACATTATTGAGAGGTCGTTCCCTTCAATAATTGCTGTAGCCTTCGGAATACAATTCTTCGTGAGAGTTCGTAGAAGTTTGCGAATCTTCTCATGGTTACTATAATCATTTCCAAATGATGATAGAGGATTTATAATATACAGGAATCTCGTAAACATCTGGGTGACAGATTCATTTGGCTTCATCTTGAACGCCTCATACTCCTGAGTAAGTCTGCTGATATTTGACTCCTTGACTTGTGTTGTTCCTTCGTGGGTTACTTCGAGATGTTTTCAAACATCATTTGATGTTGTGCATGTAGATACCTTGTTAAATTCAGTCCTGTCTAAGGCACAAAATAAAGCATTAATAGCACGTGCGTCAAGACTGGCCTTTTTCTTTTCATCCTCAATATATTTATCATGTGGTTTTTCAACCAAAACATCTCCAACAAGAATACGATAAGGTTTTTTTGTACACATCAACAACTATAGACCATAAGTCAAAGTCTAGAGATTTCAAGAAGAAACTCATCCATGTTTTCCAATAGGTATAATTTGTACCGTCAAACAGAGGAGGTCTGTTTGTGGCTTGGCCTTTACTTGTGAACTTCATAGTTACCATGTGTTGTGCTGTGATCTATGTAACAGTTAACAATAGTAAAATTATAACGGCAATGTTACTTGCTTTACCTGTATAATCTGCTCTAATACCAATTGTAGGAACGAATTTGTAAAGCACAATACTCTAGAGGGGTGAATAGAGTAGGCAGCAGAATATAACTAATTTAAAAAATTAGCAGCAAGATCATAGAGAAATATATATATCACAAGTAAATAACGACAAAAGCAGAGATCAGAAAGCAAACGCACAGACGACGATGTATACTGGTTTTTCTCTTGTGAGAACTAGTCCAGTCGGAAGAACTCTAGCTTCCAGTTGAATCCACTATTGGAAAATTTTGTAAGTTTTCATACGAAGTTCTTACAACTTCTACAAACACGAGCTTTGATTCGAAGTACTACTCGACCAACTTTAATTATGAAGAGTCTTTCTTCAATCAAGCCTCTAATTATAATCGCTCCGAAGCTTCTAGACCGTATCGCACTAGCAAATCGACTAGAGGATGGTAACTGGCTTGGAATTTGAAAAATAAAGCTTAGAACTCTTAATAGAATAGTAGGATTTAGAGAGAAGATATGAAAGTGAATGGGTGTATGAGTGAATAGAAATGATCGAAATCCTTCTCTATTTATAGTTTTTTCAAAGGCAGAACTCTGTAGAATTCGGGCAGAACTCTTTGAGAAAATCTAGGTAGGATTCGTAACTACAGGAAGACCAAGTTCAAAATACAATGTTCATTAACCGAACACTGGATGAGTTCTGTCAGGGTTGGTCAGGGTTTTTGTAATTTGATTTTTGGGCTTTTTGAAATTATTTTAAGCAGTTAGGAGCTTTTTGAAAATATGGGCTGTTTTTCAAAACATGGAATATTTTTGGAAAAATTTTTAGGGTAGCCTATTTGCCAGTACGACTCGATGTACAATGTATTCCTAAAGTCAATAAAAGTGAAAATTATATGTCAACCAAACCTACACCTCGCTCCGTTCACCAGCACAACCCCGTCTCCATGTCCACCAAACAACCATAACCGGCCAGTGTGCCCAATCGTTTCAGCCACCACACCTCAACAACCAACGCCAGCACCTCTACCTAAGCTCCATCACCAGCAACCACCATCATCACCCAAATGAAATCCGCTCACCTGAGATACAACCGCACCGCCATGCTTCGCCGAAGCCCTGGTTCGCGGCTATCCCAACGTCGCAGCAGTGCTAAATATGGCAGATCTCGTCAGATCTGCAACCGCCTTCTCGTCAGAAACAGCATTGCTATCTTCAACACCGCGCACGTCACCGCGTGTGCAGTCTAGCTTGGTTGGTGATGTCGAGCCGCCTCCTCTGCGACAGTGTTCCCAGTGCCTCCAGCTCTTCGCTTTGGTGATGATGAGCTGCCTCATCCCAGACCTTTCTCTAGTAAGCCCCTTACTTTCCCTTTCCTCTCGCTCACCCCTTCTTTTTCTCCCACCCTCTTTGTTCCCTGGAAATTTGGAGAAGACTGTGGCTGCTTCTCTTTCTTCAGAGAAGTCAAGTTAAAACCCAAGTCTGATGGGTTGGGCTTCAAGCCCACCTTATTTGTTATTTAGATTTTATGTTAGATGTTGGACTGGTTCAGGCCCAGTGGAGATTAATTAGATAAGATTTTAATAAAAATCTTTGGACTGTGGGTTTCAAGCCCAAGGCTAATGACTATTTGTTTAAATTGAATTTGGGGTTGGGCTAAGAGCCACAATGTCTTTTTATTTTGTTAAGATGGGCTGGGTTATTAGACTATTATTATCATTAATAATTATTGTTAATTCTTATTAAGTTAATATTATTGTTATTTTTCTTAGTAATATTTAGACAGCTACTTTAATAAATATTTGCTAATATATAGTTTATTAGTGTTTTATAATTATTGTTATCCTGCTAAGAATTATTTTCTAGCCATTATCAATAATTTAATTAATATTATTATAGTATTATTTGCTTCCTAGTTATATATATATATATATATATATATATATATATATATATATATATATATATATATATATATATATAGGAAATATATATATATATATATATATATATATATATATATATATATATATATATATATAGGATTAGTCTCTATTGTAGCTAGTAAATTTATAATAGTTAGCTAGTATAGTTATAAATGGTTAATTAGTAAGTTTATATAGATGGTTAGCAAATAGTTAGTCAAATATCACCTTTAGAATCTTACCTATTCTTGCCTAACTCTAGGTGGCGACTTTGAGACACATTGAGTTGCATGGACAAAGGCAAGTACTTTTATGGTTTTTACTCATTTACTTCATGTCATGTTTTCTTTTCATATTGGACACATTGTTACACGACATGGTCTTGTACTCTAGTTCATGTTCTTTACTTGCATTTGGGGAGGAAAAATACTAAAGATATGTGAACAAAGCCTAACCTAGGATTCATGTGAATAGCTTAGGTCTCACATCGTGCACGTGGGATTCTAAGCCGTACCATTACTTGTACTTATTCATGTGCTTTATCCAGCCGATCACATATTCTAGTATGTATTTCAAATCATTTGTCAGGATCTTTTGATATATGTTTCATATACAGTTTAGATTATGCATTTATTATTTCATGTTTATCATGTTCATTGTCTCTTTATTTGTTCATAAGTTGTACATGTTTCATTATCGTAGAATGTACTTTGCTCCTTTCCTGACTGGATCGTTGACATATTAGGCCAAGGCATGAGAACTGGATTGGACGACTCCTAGAAGATTCTAGAAGACCATATGCAAGTATTATTCTACTATAATAGATACTTTCATAAGATTGATGTTTATCACCTCCTTTTAATTTAGTTGTCTGATTTGTCTCTGTATACTCTTGTATAAGTTGTACTAAAGGAACATAGTGGTACGTGATATTATTTTAGCATGTGATTAGATGTTGTGATGTGATATCATGATATTCTTGAGTTCTTAGATACTTAGTACAACTTACTACGTTGAGTCTACCAACGTAGGCTGGGCGTGTCCGACTCGTATTCGATTATTCGGAAGCGGGTCGTAACAAGCAGCCACAGCCGAGGAAGATGTCGCCAATGGAATAATGACACTAGCTCTAGGTGCCGTTTGATCCAGCTCTTGCACCACTATTTCATACGTATCCCCGTGAGTGGCTCCACATTGAACATATGTTGGATCGGGACCTTCCAGAGTGGAAGGCTCCCCTATCGTGGAGCTGACCTCTATTCCTCCAGCCGGTACAGGCGGCTTAACCACCTTGACAGAAGCTTTCTCTGTCATAATCGGGTCTTCAACAGCTTCTCTCGTCGACTCATCGGCCTGGTTTTTAGTGGCTCAATCTACCGAATCTACAACAGCCTCCTGGGTTGACTCTTGAGTCTGGTCCTCGATCAGCAGCTCCTTATGCTGACTCGCTAGCAAGTTCTTCGGTGACCTTCTTAACCATTTCGTCAATGGGATCCTTGGCCAACTCGTCATTGGTCTCTTCAGCCGACTCCTCGAGGGCTAACTCGGCCAGCTTACCAGTGGCCTCCTCGGCCGACTTTTTTGGCTTGTGGACCTACTCCCCAACACCCTCTTGTGATGCTTCATCGGTTTGAGGTAGAGGCTCTGTGTCCCCAGTTTCCCTATATGTCTCAGTTACTTACTCCCCGGCTGTAGTACCCCGCTCTGCAAAGGTACTAGATAAATAGAGAGATCGGATTTGCTGGCTCTATAATAGAAGACGATTGATCTGGTGAGTAGACAAAGACTCATTTTATGATTCGCTTACGCCTAATAAAAATTTGAGTTTTGAATAAATGCTATTGCTAATAACAAGATGGTAAATCATTAAGAATGCTAGTACAAATTAGTATGCTTATATCACATGTTGCTATGCTAAGAACAAGAAAAGAGTTAAGCTGTATGTTGAAAAGATGATTGTTGCCTGTTAACAAGAAATGATATGATGCCTATCATGCTAAAGTTAGATTGTTGCTTGATAGTAAGAAATGAGTTGTTGCCATGTTAAACGAATGAGATATTATAATGCTAAAGATAAATCTTGTTCTGAATATGACTCATTGTCATGCTTGATAAGAAAAGAGAGAAGTCGTTGGCTATGAGATCCGAAAAGAAGAAAGGTACGAAATGAACATGTCATACATCTGATAAGGCACAAAATGAACGTGTCACATATCTGGAAGATCTGATCAAAATCTGTTTCATCTGATAGAACTGCTAGAGCATGCATTGGTCTCGGACAACTTGTGCACAAGGTAAAAAATTGTCTTCCGGGTGGTATCTGGGGGCGCCTCGAACCACTCGACCTAGGAGAGATTAAGAGCACCCTGAGGTAAATGAGACCTCATGTTAAAAAGGTAGCCGATATCTGAGTCCTTAGCGAGAGCTGAACCCAAGAGTCAGAGAGGCTAATCATGGGAATACTCGTGGACCATCATATAGATAAGTGTTGATTGGTGCAGAGCTGAACCGGAGAGTCACAAGTTCCAATCGAGTCTGCATGTGTCGATAACAATTTTGCTAAGAGCTAACGATGCAGAGACGAACAGGAAATAAGAATGTTGGTTATGTTATGTTTATTCTAATCCTTGTCTTATGTAGGGATGGACCGTCGGCTATAGTAAGAATTACTGAACAATGATATGTTTGTTGCGAAGTTTCCTGAATATGAGTTGCTTAAAGAGAATAATCTGTTGCAAAGAATTGCTATATCTCGTTCAAAGAAAACATCTGATAATCGTGCTTGTCATTGACCCTGAGAATGTCTTGAATAAGAGAAATGATTATGGCTCATGAAACACGCTGTGCACTTCACAAGAATGACTAGTCCCTTGTATGCTTGAAAGAAATGAAGTGAATTATGGCTTTTCAAAGATGTTTTCAAAAGGATGTAACTGACTCTGAATATGTGCACGAAATGAACATAGGTAAAAGTAGCAAGATCACATCACAAGCAATATTTTCTCACTAAATAAATTAGTGATCGTTTCAGACAAATATAGCCCTTTGTTCACAATCACCAGTATGCTGATATACTGACCCATCATCAGTCTGCACACAGGGGCAGATGCATTGAGAAGGATAGTCCGAAGCGATAGCCCGAGCCTCATCCTCAGGAGCCAGAAATCAGAAGAGATGCAAAGATATGGAAATCTATTGCAAAGAGTTGGATTTGTATATAAAAAGATGTAATGTATGGAATAGGATCATTATAATCTGTATTATTTCTGAGAGAATGTAAGCATTGTATCATAGAGAATTGAGAGCTTGTAATATGTTCAAATGAAATTAATAAAGAGATTGTTTCTGCTACCATGTGTTCAATTATATTCTACAAAGTGTCCGTTGTTGTTTTAAATATCTGCAATATGTTCTGCTGCGTATTATCTATCTTATCTTGTTACAGGTATTGCTCTTGTGGAAGCGTAACTTAGGCTTACATGGCATCATGCCCAAGCGAGGATGAACGGTCTCATAGAGTTCGAAGCGAGGACGAAAGGACTCTGTAGGATCGGGGTGTGACACCGACCGTATCTTCAACCACTACAGGACCAACCCTGGGTATCACTATATGCTCGTTCACAGTCTTCTCCGTAGGGGTCTCTCCCAGATACATTGCCATCATCTCCGAAAGGTCCTAATTTTTACAGTCGAAAGTGGCAGTCAAAGCAGGCGGAGAAGCCTCTTCCAACTCAACAACAGCTTTAGTCGACGGGATCTCCCCTGGGACAATTGTCTTTTCAGCCCCCGTTGTCGCAGGCACCTCAACAGTCGAAGGTCCCTCAGCGGGAGCGATTCCATCAACCTTTCCCGAAGAAGGGCCTTCAGTTGGTACAGAGGTTTCAACTCTAACTACCAAATGTAGTAGTGCCCGAGGGGGGAACCCTAGTAGCAGGTGCCTCTGGAAGCTCCCTGTAACGCCCCAGTCCTAAAATACGTAGGACCAAGTACGTAAATATGTCAGCTGCACATATACGAAGAATACTCCAATATGTGGAATCCTCATATATGCACATAAGCTGTAAATAAAATAATCACAGGCCAGAATAACATAATCTAATCTCATCACAGCTCAACACAGAAGGATATAGAGTCAAAATAAATAAATAAGAGCATCAAAAGATAGCCGGGTGAACATGCTCACTCCAAACAGCTATGAAAATAGTCTCACAAGATCGGAGTCCAACCTCCGCAAATAGAAAGAAATGAGATGTAAAAATAATAATGTCTACAACTGTCTCAGATAAGAAATAGTCTAAAAATCAGTAATGACTGCCTCATCATCGATGTAGGATAGCTCCAATGCCGCTCCGTACTCCTGTAGAAAATTGTTTAACCCTGGAGAGATAACCAGGTCCTCAGAGGACATAGCAAGATACAAGAAAACACCATGCCATATAAACTATGATAATATAATAAGAGAAAAAGATATGTATGCAATCGATTTCCTGACTATTCTACTGTGAACATACAGTTGAGATACAATCCTTCGACGCATGAGCCCTATCTGAATATAGGATCCGGTATAGTCCCCTCTTGGGCACCAGTGACCAAGCGCATGACGTTCCAAGAACGACAGTGGCAAACCTGAGAGGCTAAACATATTCGTATCTCCAACGGAGTTTTCGGGTTACAAGGGAAGTGCAATCGAAGCTCATACGGCAGGTATTGTTCTCCCAACCCAATGCCTAGTATCATCATCTCCATGACTGACATGTACCTCTAGTAACCGCCAAGTCTTCTATCATGCAACTCTATTGACAGTTACCCCTATCCGTCGCACGCTTCATACATATCGGTGGCCAGCCGACTACGCTGATACGTATCCTACATGTGACTCACATTACGTGATACAACAACTGTCAAGGCCGTATGATATATACCAATACCTCAACATCAATGGGTGGTCACTAGACTAAGTCAATGCAAGAGAAATAAATAAAGCAAAAAAATGACCGATAGAGTCACTTGCACCCAAGTGTGACTTGCACGCACAGTTTAAATATCAAGAAACAAGAAATGTTAAAAATAACAACTGAAAATAAGAAATATAAAAATTACAGAGTAAGGTGGCAAGGTATCTTGCTTGATGGTGCAAAGTGCCAAGTCCAGGTAATCACAATATCAGCTAAGAAACGTCACAATCTCCAAACAAATCCGAACGCTGAAACAAACATAAAAAACGCACTCAGTGTAAAAAATATACCTAGGAAATGCCTGTCCAAAAGTCTAATTCTGGAACAGGGACAAAATCGTAATTTCGGGTCAAAACGATGTCCGCCATTGGACCCGCTTTGCACCGAAATGCGTGCCAAAGTCTATGGTCTCTAAAGTCGTCAAACTATATGTCTACAGATTCAGTTTGAGGAGAGGAACTCAACGGTATGTCCAGTTTTGGATTCCGATGAGCCGTGTACAAAATCGCCCGTTTGAGTGGGTCGCAGGCCCGCCAAAAAGGGATTCCGATTCGACCTTCTCAGAATCGAACCAAACATGGCACATAGGACCAGAATTTCGATCCGGACCTGTTGGTGGAAGTTTTGTCTCGAATCGACGACTGTACACGAAGTTAGGACGAAGTTTGCAAAATGCCGATACGGGGGTATCTCGACGGATACAGACTGATTTCGTCGCGCACACACGACGAAACTGAGTTTCGTCAGTTACCATACGTCGACAACATCCATATGCGCCTTTCAATGCGTATAGCGCACGACCACGTCGCCCGGTTTGTCGGGACGCACGTCATATCGGACAAAATTCAAAAAATTAATATAATTAAACACAGGTTTTTCCTCAACTTCAACATCAATCTACTTTTTACACGCTAATCGAAATAACGATCTAAAAGATGCATTGCGATCTCGATTATGTTGTCTTTTACTGTTTTTAATTAGTTTCTACAGTACTTTAATGCACAACAAGAAAATTGGCTGACAAGTTGTCGTTTTAAAACAGTTTTTATTATTACAGAAAACAGTTTTTTGTTCAACTTCGTCTCGATTTTTTGAGCAAGTCGATAGGTTTCTTTCGAAATCCACCTAGGGGATCTCGAAGAGGGTCAAGTCTACTTTCTAGAAAATCTTACGAATCGAAAATCGGTGCTACGAGTAAAAAGTTACGTCACAGGGAAGTAGGGTACCTTGAGTGGGAAAACTGCTTCGTGGGTAACGCGGGGCTGACTTTCGATGCTCCGTTCGTCGCGCAAAAAGCTCCGTCTCTGGTGAAACAAATTCGTAGGCGAAGAGGTTATGATCAGCCTCAACTTTCGTTTTGGAAGATTAGGGTTTTTGTCACGCCCCAGAACCAGAATACTGGAGAGCGGGGGCAGACATAGCCAGCTACGTATATGAAATGGATTCCATCTCGCTATACGGTCACGGCTGTCTAGATACATAAGGGTTTACTACAAGCCAACAGTCTCCTATGGTCATGAACAAGCCTAGTGTCTCAATCACAAGCAAGTAAGTAAATGTTACAAGATGTATGATCATTAAATATACAATGATAAGGCGTCCCAAATATTACATATTCAGCTGATCATAAAGCTAGTCGTTACAAAATGTTAGGACTAGCAAGAGTTTAGTCATACATGATCAACCCTAGGATCTGTTAATCATGTTACAGCCCGTAGGCAGACAGTAAATAAAGTACAATCGAGCTAAACAGGTGCTCGTCGGCTAAACGCCTCAAAAGAATATTTTTACAATAGTGTGGGAGAGCCAAAAATAACCCACTCGTTGCCAGGGTTCCGTCTAGTGGCCACCATCTGGCTGGAAGGTCGGTAGATCCTCTGGAGCTGCTCCGAAATCTGGCCATACAAAACCAGCTGGGTCAGACCCCAGAAAGAGCAAGTGCCACAAAGGAGGCTTCACTTAAGAACTAAAACCAGCAATCAGCACAGGAATATAAATATAAATAAAATACGGACTGGAATAAAAGGAAACATATCAGGATGATATACGACGAGATAACCATGGAACTATTCAGATAACCAGGTTACAAACCGTGAACCAAACAAGGACCGGGGTTGTAACCCTTCGTCTGAACGGAGCTTGGTTTCTCACCATTTATCGGTACAAGCATTCTGGTCATTCAATAATCTGGAACAGGATCAGGGCAAGACTAGACTGGTTAGACTCCATCCATTCATTTCACGGCCAAGCAAGAATTACGGCTTGATACTTTAACTAACTAGGGTTATCATAAGCCTAATTACTAACAAGATGCAGTGAGATTATTCCACAGCCACAAGCCCTGCAGACCATCCAGATTACCCGGGTTAAAAGATTAGAGTTGAATTCAGGTGGGTACATCGTCCAGGAAACGAATGTACCCTTAGGTAGCTTGAAGGGTGCAACACATGACAGTGTGCTGGAAATGTGCCCTACTCGACGGCAGGCTACAGATCCCAAGGCGTGCCCAGGTAACGGGATTGCCTGTAGCTGGGAAATCTCTTCATGACTAATGTATTAATCTAGTTATTAGTCCTTAGTTCATTTTAATAGGTACTCCTAACCGTGGTACTCAGGAGTCCCATCTTAGACATGATGCAAGATAGGACTGGTTTATTTATACAAGCACAATCACCTACGGTGTCCAGGATTAATTATACGGGTCATGTCATGTCAGGTAGCCGTTGCAACAGCTATTCGAGATAATCATATCAGGTAATCATGTCAAGTGTACTAGTCAGGAGTGCGCCACGACGGGCCACTATCAGGTCATGTCATGTTACTCATGTCAGGAGTGCACCACTACGGGTCACTATCGTGTCATGCTCCATTATCAATTCCAAACATATTAAACAAATCCATGATTATCAAGTTCAGGACAAAAGGCGTAAGGATATAAAATGGACGTTAAATATTTAATAAAATATCAATATACAGGGCTATAGAAGATCAAGGGTAATCAGGCTACGCTCAAACCAGGCTACGCTCAGGCTAGCGTACGCTCAGGTCTGCGTACGCTCGAGCTAGCGTACCAAAGGTTCCATACACTTCTAATGGGGAGCGTACACAAGGGTCAGCGTACACAAGGGCACGCTCAAGCTACAGGTCAGCGTATGCTCAAGCTAGCGTACGCTCAAGACTGCGTACGCTCGAGCTAGCGTACGAAAGTGCCAGCGTACGCCTTGCTCGCTTAAGCTAGCGTACCAAGGCATGCGTACGCTCAATCTAGCGTACGAAAGCTAGCGTACGCTCAAGACACACTGCCAATAGGCAGCGTATTAAGGTGAGCGTACGCTCACTAAAGAGCAGCGTACGAAAGCTAGCGTACGCTCGCTAAACAGCAGCGTACGAAGGCTAGCGTACGCTCACTAAACAGCAGCGTACGAAGGCTAGCGTACGCTCGCTAAACAGCAGCGTACGAAAGCTAGCGTACGCTCACTAAACAGCAGCGTACGAAGGCTAGCGTACGCTCGCTAAAGAGCAGCATACGACTCAGTGGCGTAAGCTAAAAAGCTAGCTCACTGTTCACTGTCTTCTCCAAATGGCAAGAACAGCAAGAACTCTAAAGTTGAATCTAAGCTTCAATTGTCCAAATCTTGGTCAAAACAAGTCCGAATCCAACTTTCCAAAGGTCAAAATTGGGTAGAATGAAATGTTCTACAACATGGAACCATCAAAACTTGAAAACAAAGAAGTTTGATAGATCAAAATACCAAAAATCCGAAAGTAACAAAACTCTAGATCTACAAGAAATAAAGCCTCAAAATGGAAAATGACAAGTTCTAATGTGGTTTAGAATCATGAGGAGAAGCTAATGAAACCATCAAAAGAAGTTCTCTTGTGGAAGCAAGTTGCACTTGCCTATGGTTGGGGAGTTGTGGAGAGGAAGGAAGAAGAAGAAGAAGAAATAAATGAGAGTTATGGAGGAGAGAGAAGGTTGGTGGGGAAATAAATATCATGGGTGGTGGTAGGTAGGGGGTTGTGGTGGAAATGAAGGAGAAGCATAGGCTAAGGTGTTCCACCCTTGGCCCATGATGAACCAAGCATTGGGCCGGCCGAACCAAGCCAACCCAACCGAGAGTTAAACCAAGCCGAGAGCTAAACAAGAAAATATGCAAATACAAGATAAAATACGTATACGTATTCCAAATACGTAATACGAACAACAGGCATTACAACTCTACCCACCTTAAAAGAATTCCGTCCTCGGAATTTAATTAAGAGGCTAGAGGGACAAGAACAAGCTACACTATTCACAGGCAATTATACTAGGCAATCAATCAATCTTGCAAGCAAGGAATTGATGTCATGAGGCATAAGAAAGACATTATACCTCACGAGTCAAACAAGTCAGGATATCGCGATCGGATATCATCCTCACGCTCCCACGTTGACTCACCCAAAGAGTGATGACCCCAAGCAACTCGGACTAACTTGATAGTCTTGTTCTTGAGGATCTTCTCTCTCCGGTCTAATATAGACACGGGCCTCTCCTCATACGAAAGGTTGGTACCAACAACCAATTCTGAATGATCCAGGATGTGGCTCGGGTCCGGGATATACCGCCGTAATTGGGATACATGGAACACGTCATGCACCTCGCTTAGCAACGGTGGAAGAGCGAGACGATAGGATACATCTTCTACTCGCTCCAGAATATCAAACGGTCCTATATACCTAGGACTAAGCTTGCCCCGTATGCCGAAATGAATGACGCCACGGTTAGGCGAAATCCTCAGGAATACATGATCGCCGACCGAGAACTCAAGAGGACGCCGATGAGAATCCGCCCAATGACGCTGGCGATCTTGGGCAACTCGAAGATGATCTCTGACTCGCCTGACCACTTCAACTGTCTGGGCAATCATTTCTGGACCGAGCATCTGCCTCTCTCCAATATCATCCCAGGCTTACGGGGATCTGCACTTCCTGCCATACAGTGCCTCGAACGGTGCCATCTGGATACTGGCCTGGAAACTATTGTTGTATGAGAATTCCACCAGGTGCAAATGATCTTCCCATGAACCACCGAATTCAAGTGTGCAAGACCGTAACAAGTCTTCAAGAGTCTAGATCGTGCGCTCCGACTGTCCATCTGTCTGCGGGTGATATGCTGAACTGAACTGGAGATGAGTTCCCAAACTCTCTTGCAAGCTACGCCAAAAGTGCAACGTAAATCTTGAATCTCGGTCCGAGGTGATACTGACTGGCACTCCATGCAATCTGACAATCTGTCTGAGGTACATCTCTGCTAACTGAGCCGTCGACTGACCAACTCTGAATGGAAGAAAGTGAGCCACTTTCGTGAGCCTGTCAACTATAACCCAGATAGTATCTCTACCAGCTGGGGATCTAGGTAGTCCAGTCACAAAATCCATGGTCACATGCTCCCACTTCCATTCTGGAATCGATAAGGGCTGAAGAAGTCCAGCCGGTCTCTGATGTTCGGCTTTAACTTGTTGGCAAACCAAACACCGAGAGACAAACCGGGCTATCTCCCGCTTCATCCCATTCTACCAGAAGTGCTGACGGATATCACGGTACATCTTCGTACTGCTAGGATGGATGGAATACTGCGAACTGTGCGCTTCTGACATGATCTCCTGCCGGATATCTCCACTGGGTACACAAAGACGCTTACCATGCCTAAGTATACCATCCTCATGAATACATAACTCTGGTCTTCGTCCTGCCTCATACTCTGCTCTGAGTCGCTAAAACTTGGAATCTGTTGACTGCGCCATCCGGATCCTCTCGACTATAGTGGACTGAACTTGTATGCTGGCCATCAACGCCACACTGGAAGAGAGAACGACTTCAATACCCATCTTCTGAAGATCTGCTAACAGCTCTGGTTGCGCTGTTAGGAAATAAGCTCCGGCTCTCCTGCTCAATGCATCTGCTACGACATTGGCCTTCCCAGGATGATACTGTAAGCCGACATCATAATCCACAAGAAGCTCCAGCCACCTCCTCTGACGCATGTTAAGATCCTTCTGGGTGAAAACATACTTCAGGCTCTTGTGGTCGGTGAAAATTTCCACTCTATCTCCGTACAAGTAGTGCCTCCACAACTTAAGTGCAAACACCACTGCTGCTAGCTCCAAGTCATGGGTTGGGTAATTTCTCTCATGATCATGAAGTTGTCGTGACGCATAAGCTATCACCTTCCCATGCTGCATCAGAACACATCCTAAACCTCTGTCTGAAGCATCACAGTACACTGAGAATCCTCCGGTTCCATCTGGAAGCGTAAGAATAGGAGCTGTTATCAGGCCTCGCTTCAACTGCTCAAAAGAACTCTGACACTCTGCTGTCCAAGCAAACGGTGCATCCTTGCGGGTCAACTGGGTCAATGGCGCTGAAATCCGAGCAAAATCTGAAACAAACCGCCGGTAGTAGCCAGCCAATCCAAGGAAACTGTAAACTTCTGCAACGGTGCTGGGTACTGGCCATGACTCAATAGCCACAATCTTCTGGGGATCCACTTTCACTCCTCCTCTGGTGATGATATGACCCAAGTACGAAATGCGATCAAGCCAGAACTCGTATTTACTGAACTTGGCATATAACTGGTGCTCTCTGAGAGTCTGAAGAACCACACGAAGATGCTGCTCATGCTCCGCCTCACTCTTGCTGTAGACCAGAATGTCATCCAAGAACACGATCACAAACTGATCCAAGTAAGGCATGAAGATGCGATTCATGAGGTCCATGAATACTGTCGGCGCATTGGTTGCTCCAAAAGGCATAACAAGGAACTCCCAATGTCCATATCTCGATCTAAAAGCCATCTTCGGGATGTCCTGCTCTCTGACTCTGATCTGGTGATATCCTGAGCGCAAGTCAATCTTCGAGAATACTGATGCCCCCTTGAGTTGATCAAACAAGTCATCTATCCTCGGAAGAGGGTATCTGTTCTTGATTGTCACTGAGTTCAAGGTACGATAATCAACACATAACCTGGACGTACCATCCTTCTTTTTCACAAGAAGCATCGGGGACCCCAAGGCGATCCACTAGCACGAATGAATCCCTTGGTTCTGAGCTCTTCAATCATCTTGTACAATATCTCCAACTCTGATGGCGCCATCCTGTAGACTCTCTCTGACACTGGGGCTGTCCCGGGAATCAAGTCTATAGTGAACTCGATCTCTCGCTCCGGAGGCATACCTGGAAGTTCTTCTGGGAAAACATCTGGAAACTCCTCGACTATCCTGGGCAACTGAACTGCTGCTACTGCCATCCGCAATACGGGAGGAGATAACTCAACTTCGCCTCGGGAGAAAGAAAACTCCGGCTCGCCTGGAATGCTAAAAACAACCCTGCCAATGTGGCAGTCTATCCTAGCATACTGGTTCCTCAACCAATCCATCCCTAGGACCACATCATAATCGGCCATCGGGAACTCAATCAATCTAGCGGGGAATTCTCTACCGCTAACTACGATCCGACACGAGAAAAACACTCTATCTACTCCCACAAGTCCGTTACCAGAAAGTATATTAAGCCTTACTGATAATGACTCGGGCTCCAATCCTACCCGTGTCGCGAATCGTGCAGACATAAATGGATGCGATGCACCAGAATCAAATAAAGCTGAAGCTGGAAAGGAGTTGACGAGAATAGTACCTGCCACTACCTCTCCTGGTGCCAATCCTTCCTCCACGGTCATCACCATAGCCTGACCGTGCCCTCGGGGTGCTGGTCCCCTCTGCTGAAATCCTTGCTGTCTGCTCTGACTCTGGGCTTGGACTTGTGCATACTGCTGGGGGTTCTGCTGCTGGAACACTTGGGTCTGAGGCGGCAAGGGCCTCGGCAATGGATACTGCTGCTGATGGACCGGAGCTGGTCCTCTCACCAAGAGCTAGAAAGGTTGGATGAGGATGAACCACCCCTGTTCGGGCAGGATCCAACCCTATGGTCTGGTGCTCCACAAGCCAGACACAATCCCTGTGCCCTGCGACATTCTGCCACCACATGGCCTGGCTTCCCACAATGAGAACAACCCACTGCAAAAGATTACTTCTGCTTCTGCTGCTGCTGCTGCTGCTGAGGGTACGTCGGGGTTGAATGCTGAACCGACGTCACTGAGGCTGCTCGTCTCGGAGCTCCAATAGTCAAAGCCCTGGCTGCCGGGGCTGGGGCTGAAGACTGATTCATCTGGCCGTGAGACCTCTTCCGACCTTCGGTCCTGTCCACGATCCTCTGGGAGGTATACTCATGCCTCCGGGCTGCTCTCAAGACTGCATCAAAAGTCTGATGCTCAAACTGCTCAACTGCTAACAAGATCTCCAGGTGCAGTCCCTGCTGGAATCGCTGGGCTCTATCATACTCGGTTGCCACCAAAGTGGGAGCAAACCGACTGAGTCTCGAAAACTCGGCCGCATATCCATCGACCGTCCTGCCTCCTTGCTTCAGATTGGTGAACCTGGTCTGCAGATCATATCGAGCCACGGCATCAAAATACTTGGTCTGGAATCTCTCTCTGAATACTGCCCAAGGAATGGGTGCTGCTAACCCAACGGCCTGCGCTGCCCACCAGCTGCGGGCAAGATCTAACAACTGCAGGCGCACCACGGCTACCTTCTCGTTCTCTGGAGTCTTGGCTGCTTCTAGAACCACCACTGTATCCTGAAGCCATGCATCTGCCGCGATAGCATCTTCACTATCGTCGAAGAATGGAGGGTTCAAGCGCTTGAAGCTGTTGGCCGCGCTGTTACCCTGATGACCACCCCGGGTCAAAGCATCTGCCACTGCCTGTTGCAAGGCATCCCCACGACGATCTTGGGAAGCTATCAAAGTCCTGACGAGTCCTACCAAAGTGCCATCATCAGGTTCTACAGGCTGAACTGGTGGCTCTCCGCCAGAAGGCACGACTCTGGAGGCTACTCCGGAATGCTGGGCTTGATCTCCAGGTTGTTGCTGGTCCGCGGGAGGTGCTCCTCCTTGCTGATCGGCCGGGTCAGGTACTATGCCGCTGAAGAAGACGACATAGGAAACAATAAGGAAGGACCAGGACAGATCAACGATACAAGTATATGATCAGGACAAGAATCCAGGGATTCAGAAGATACGAACAGAGATCAAGGACGAATACTGATTGAGACATCTATTCGGTAAACCCTCACATATCTTGATTTACAAGACCTGCATGGGCCACCACTTAAACCATGTCACACCCCAGAACCAGAATACTGGAGAGCGGGGGCAGACATAGCCAGCTACATATATGAAATGGATTCCATCTCGCTATACGGTCACGGCTGTCTAGATACATGAGGGTTTACTACAAGCCAACAGTCTCCTATGGTCATGAACAAGCCTAGTGTCTCAATCACAAGCAAGTAAGTAAATGTTACAAGATGTATGATCATTAAATATACAATGATAAGGCGTCCCAAATATTACATATTCAGCTGATCATGAAGCTAGTCGTTACAAAATATTAGGACTAGCAAGAGTTTAGTCATACATGATCAACCCTAGGATCTGTTAATCATGTTACAGCCCGTAGGCAGACAGTAAATAAAGTACAATCGAGCTAAACAGGTGCTCGTCGGCTAAACGCCTCAAAAGAATATTTTTACAATAGTGTAGAAGAGCCAAAAATAACCCACTCGTTGCCAGGGTTCCGTCTAGTGGCCACCATCTGGCTGGAAGGTCGGTAGATCCTCTGGAGCTGCTCCAAAATTTGGCCATACAAAACCAGCTGGGTCAGACCCCAGAAAGAGCAAGTGCCACAAAGGAGGCTTCACTTAAGAACTAAAATCAGCAATCAGCACAGGAATATAAATATAAATAAAATAAGGACTGGAATAAAAGGAGACATATCAGGATGATATACGACGAGATAACCATGGAACTATTCAGATAACCAGGTTACAACCCGTGAACCAAACAAGGACCGGGGTTGTAACCCTTCGTCTGAACGGAGCTTGGTTTCTCACTATTTATCGGTACAAGCATTCTGGTCATTCAATAATCTGGAACAGGATCAGGGCAAGACTAGACTGGTTAGACTCCATCCATTTATTTCACGGCCAAGCAAGAATTACGGCTTGATACTTTAACTAACTAGGGTTGTCACAAGCCTAACTACTAACAAGATGCAGTGAGATTATTCCACAGCCACAAATCCTGCAGACCATCCAGGTTACCCGGGTTAAAAGATTAGAGTTGAATTCAGGTGGGTACATCGTCCAGGAAACGAATGTACCCTTAGGTAGCTTGAAGGGTACAACACATGACAGTGTGCTGGAAATGTGCCCTACTCGACGGCAGGCTACAGATCCCAAGGCGTGCCCAGGTAACGGGATTGCCTGTAGCTAGGAAATCTCTTCATGACTAATGTATTAATCTAGTTATTAGTCGTTAGTTTATTTCAATAGGTACTCCTAACCGTGGTACTCAGGAGTCCCATCCTAGACATGATGCAAGACAGGACTGGTTTATTTATACAAACACAATCACCCACGGTGTCCAGGATTAATTATACGGGTCATGTCATGTCAGGTAGCCGTTGTAACAGCTATTCGAGATAATCATGTCAGGTAATCATGTCAAGTGTACTAGTCAGGAGTACGCCACGACGGGCCACTATCAGGTCATGTCATGTTACTCATGTCAGGAGTGTACCACTACGGGTCACTATCGTGTCATGCTCCATTATCAATTCCAAACATATTAAACAAATCTATGATTATCAAGTTCAGGACAAAAGGCGTAAGGATATAAAATGGACGTTAAATATTTAATAAAATATCAATATACAGGGCTATAAAAGATCAAAGGTAATCAGGCTACGCTCAAACCAGGCTACGCTCAGGCTAGCGTACGCTCAGGTCTGCGTACGCTCGAGCTAGCGTACCAAAGGTTCCATACACTTCCAATGGGGAGCATACGCAAGGGTCAGCGTACACAAGGGCACGCTCAAGCTACAGGTCAGCGTATGCTCAAGCTAGCGTACGCTCAAGACTGCGTACGCTCGAGCTAGCGTACGAAAGGGCCAGCGTACGCCTTGCTCGCTTAAGCTCGCGTACCAAGGCATGCGTACGCTCAATCTAGCGTACGAAAGCTAGCGTACGCTCAAGACACACTGCCAACAGGCAGCGTATTAAGGTAAGCGTACGCTCACTAAAGAGCAGCGTACGAAAGCTAGCGACGCTCGCTAAACAGCAGCGTACGAAGGCTAGCGTACGCTCACTAAACAGCAGCGTACGAAGGCTAGCGTACGCTCGCTAAACAGCAGCGTACGAAAGCTAGCGTACGCTCACTAAACAGCAGCGTACGAAGGCTAGCGTACGCTCGCTAAAGAGCAGCGTACGACTTAGTGGCGTAAGCTAAAAAGCTAGCTCACTGTTCACTGTCTTCTCCAAATGGCAAGAACAGCAAGAACTCTAAAGTTGAATCTAAGCTTCAATTGTCCAAATCTTGGTCAAAACAAGTCCGAATCCAACTTTCCAAAGGCAAAATTGGGTAGAATGAAATGTTCTACAACATGGAACCATCAAAACTTGAAAACAAAGAAGTTTGATAGATCAAAATACCAAAAATTCGAAAGTAACAAAACTCTAGATCTACAAGAAATAAAGCCTCAAAATAGAAAATGACAAGTTCTAATGTGGTTTAGAATCATGAGCAGAAGCTAATGAAACCATCAAAAGAAGTTCTCTTGTGGAAGCAAGTTGCACTTGCCTATGGTTAGGGAGTTGTGGAGAGGAAGGAAGAAGAAGAAGAAGAAATAAATGAGAGTTATGGAGGAGAGAGAAGGTTGGTGGGGAAATAAATATCATGGGTGGTGGTAGGTAGGGGGTTGTGGTGGAAATGAAGGAGAAACATAGGCTAAGGTGTTCCACCCTTGGCCCATGATGAACCAAGCATTGGGTCGGCCGAGCCAAGCCAACCCAACCGAGAGTTAAACCAAGCCGAGAGCTAAACAAGAAAATATGCAAATACAAGATAAAATACGTATACGTATTCCAAATACGTAATACGAACAACAGGCATTACAGTTTTGAGGCTTGTGGAAAAAGTTACATATATAACGAATTGTGACAAAACCTAATACCTATGGGTTTAGGAATTAATAGATTCCCACGGGTTGGTTTTCCCTTCGGGCGGGTTGCTGCTATACGCAGCAAGGAAATAGGGATGTGGGACCCGCCCACATGGGTGGTTAGTTGTTAATATATTTTTTCTTTCTTTTTTTTTCTTTTCCTTTTGTTTTTCTTTTTCCTTTCCTTTTCTCCATTCTGTGGTCGGTCCCCCACCTGGGCCGACCACCACTACATTTTTTTACTACTCTCTCTCTCTCTCTCTCTCTATATATATATATATATATATATATATATATATATATATATATATATAATGTATATAATCCCATAAAATTCCTATAAATTGTAATTGAGTAACAAAAATCTTTATAATAATTATAGACTATATTTAGTAGCACTTAAAATATCAAGCACACAATCACACATATAATATATATATTTATATATCTATAATTACACCCATATACCAACTAACTCTTTAATGCTAAATAATATATTAAAAATAATTTTTTTAAATCACTAAAATAATCAAAAAATCTTGGGGGTTTACATCTTACCCAACTTAAAGAAAATTTCGTCCTCGAAATTAAATTAAGGTTGGGGGTTCGAATGCAATACAAGAAAATTGATAGTAATTTAAAAGCTTAAATGCAAGACATACCTTCGTCTTTGAACAAATACGGGTAGAGATTTCGGATGTCGTCCTCGCACTCCTAAGTAGACTCCCCTGGCGAGTGATGCTTCCATGCTACGCGAACCAATGGAATAGATTGATTCCGCAACACCTTCACTCGGCGATCGAGGATACCTACTGGTTGCTCTTCGTACGACAAACTCGGTCCAACCGTGATCTCGGAGTGATCAAGCACATGATTGCTGTCCGCCACGTACCTCCTCAGCTGAGATACATGGAATATTTCATGCACTCCCTCTAGTGACGGTGGCAAGGCCAACCTATAGGCAACCTCTCCAACACGTTCCGCGACATCGAAGGGTCTGATTTACCTTGGACTCAACATGCCACATCCTCTGAATCGAATCGTACCTCTAGTGGGGGATATCTTCAAGAACACATGGTCACCCTCTTTGAACTCCAAGGATCGACGACGATTATCTGCCCACTGCTTCTGACGATCCTACGCTGCTCGCAGGTGGCCCTGTATTTTCTTCTCTGTCTCTACTGTGCTCAAGACCAACTCAGGACCCAATAGCTGTCGCTCTCCTATGTCGCTCCAACAAACAGGAGACCGACACTTTCTACCATACAACGCCTCAAACAGAGCCATCTGAATGCTCGCTTGATAGCTATTGTTGTAGAAAAACTCAACAAGATGAAGAGGGTCCTTCCATGAACCGCCAAAATCAAGCATGCATGCTCTCAACATATCCTCTAGCGTCTGAATAGTGCGCTTTGACTGCTCGTCTGTCTGAGGATGGTATGCCATGCTAAACTTCAATCGGGTGCCCAAACTCTCTTGCATACTCCTCCAAAAATGCGAGGTAAATCTCGAGTTACGGTCCGACATAATACTAACAGGCACACCGTGCAATCTCACAATCTGCTCTATATACATCTCTGCCAATACCTCTGTCGACTGGCCCACTCTAAAAGGTAAAAAATGGGCTGACTTGGTGAGTCTATCCACAATCACCCACACTACGTCACGTCCCCTAGGACTCCGAGGAAAACCCGTGAAATCCATAGTGATGTGCTTCCACTTCCACTCAGGAATGGGTAGCGGCTGCAATAATCCGGTCGTCCTCTGGTGCTCTGCCTTCACTTGTTGACATACCAAGCACTTGGCAACGAAATGAGCTATCTCTCGCTTCATTCCGTGCCACCAATAATACTGTCGTAAGTCGCGATACATCTTCGTTCCTCCGGGATGAATAGAGTATGTCGAACTGTGAGCCTCTGCCATCAGCTTCTGCCATAGCTCTCCATTGGGAACATAAATGCGATCACCACATTGAAATGTCCCATCAGGGTGGATCCTCAACCCCGTCTGCTCTCCTGCTTCAGTCCTCTCTCTGAGCCGTCTAAATCTAGCATCATTGGGCAATACTGCCTTGATGCGCTCTACCCATGATGATTGTACTTGGAGGTTGGCTAATACGCCATCTACTCCAGGCAATACTACCTCAATACCAAGCTGCTCCAAGTCTCTAATCAATTCCTTCTGTGTGGTCAAAAAGTGTGCCATAGGCTTATGGCTTAATACGTCTGCCACGATATTAGCCTTGCCCGGATGATAATGAAGCTCGATCTCATAATCCTTCTTCAACTCAAACCAACGTCGCTGTCGCATATTCAACTCTTTCTATTTGAACACGTACTTGAGGCTCTTATGATCAGTATAAATATCAACTTTCTCGTCGTACAAGTAGTGTCTCTATAGCTTCAAAGCAAAGATAACCGCTGCGAGCTCTAGATCGTAGGTCGGATAATTCTTCTCGTGCACTCTCAACTGTCGTGATGCATATGCTACTACCCGAACGTGCTGCATCAATACACATCCGAATCCTTTCCCGGATGCATCGTTGTAGATCACAAATCCTTCCGGGCCCGATGGTAGTGTCAAGATCGGTGCTGTGGTCAATCGCTTCTTCAACTCGTCAAAAGTGGCTTGACACTAGTCTGTCCATACAAACTCCTGATCCTTGTAAGTTAATCGAGTCATAGGCCCCGTAAGTCCGAGGAAACTTCTCACCTCTGAAGCTGATGTGGGAGCAGGCCATGATTTGACTGCTGTGAACTTCTCTGGGTCTACTGATATACCATCGCCCGTAACAACATGACCAAGAAATGATACCTCCTTGAGAAAGAAATCACACTTACTAAAGCTTCGCGAAAAGTCGCTCATTCCTCAACGCTCCCAATACTATCCGTAGATGCTGCTCATGCTCCTCTTGGCTCTTGGAGTAAATCAAGATATCATCTATAAAGACTACTACAAATTTGTCTAAGTACTGGTGAAAGATCTTGTTTATCAAATTCATGAAGACTGCGGGTGTATTGGTCAACCCGAAAGGCATGATCAAGAACTCATAGTGTCCATACCTTGATCTAAAAGCCGTCTTTGCAATGTCTTCCTTCAGAACCTTCAATTGGTGATAGCCCGATCGTAAGTCAATCTTGGAGACTAATTTTGCTCTATTCAGCTGATCAAATAGATCGTCTATATACGGCAAGGGATACTTGTTCTTCACTGTCGCTGTATTTAATGCTCTGTAGTCGATGCACATGCGCACCGTTCCATCTTTCTTAGGCACGAAAAGTACGGGTGCTCCCCACGGTGACGTACTGGCACGAATAAATCCCTTCTCTAATAAGTCATCAATCTGCGTCTTCATCTCTACCAACTCCTTGGGTGCCAGAGGATAAACTCGAGATGAGATAGGCTCGGCTCCCGGTCTAAGCTCAATAGTAAACTCAACGTCTCGGTCAGGTGGCAGTCCTGGCAATTCCTCGGGGAATACATCCTCGAACTCGGTGATAATTGGGTGCTGAGGGGTGTCATGCATCATCATATGAGTCCCCGATGCGGATGCATCATAACTCTTTCTGTCTTCTTTGGTGAACTCAAACTCTGCCGCCTTCGGTGGTCTAAAGATAATACTGCCCTTATGGTAGTCTATGAGAGCGAAATGTTGGCTCAACCAGTCCATTCCAAGAACCACATCAAATGTCGGCACAGGGAATACAAGAAGTCGTGCCATCATCTCCCTGCCACTTATCACTACAGGACAAAGTCTACAAACACCACTAACAGGTACAACTCCTCCTCCAGTGAGGATTCTAATATTCTTAGCTAAGGGTGTGATAGGAATACTGTGTCTTGTGGCAAAACTAGTGGCTACAAATGAATGTATGGCTCCAGTATCAAATAATGTAATAACAGGAAAAGATGCAACTAAAACCATACCAGCTATGACCTCTGCCTCTGTCTCTACATTCTCAACAGCTAGAGAGAATGCCTTTCCATGATTCTGTCCTTGGCCTTGAGCTCTGGCCTTGTGGTACTGAGCTGTCTGTGGTGGTAAGGGTGGACGAGGTGTTGGTGTTGTGGGCTTCTGGGCCTGATGTGCATGAAATAGAGCCAGCTGCTCAGGACAATCTCTGGCCAAGTGCTGTCCTGATCCACATCTCATACATAAACCCAAACAAAGTTGACAGTCATCTCTGATATGACCCTGCTTCCCACAATAGTGGTAAGTGGGCTTCTGGTAGGGAGTAGTCCTCTGCTGGTACTGTCATGTGGTCCTCCTGATTGGTCTACCCTGAGTAGCTCAGGCTGGTGTAACTGCTGGTGTATGACGTCTCGATGTCTGCTGCTGTTTCTTGCGAAGAATCTCCTGAGCACGAGCTTCTTCCAAGACAGCTGAATGGGAGACTCGAGACTGGGTAGTCGCATAAGACTTGAGCTCTGGTGCAAGTCTCTGGTGAAATCTCCTTGCCTTCTTTAACTCTGTCGAAATCAATCCCGCACCAAATCGACTCAGGCGATTGAACTCTGAGTCATACTCATCAACTGTCATATTCCCTTGCTTCAGATGAAGGAACTGGTCGTAGAGACCATCTCTGACACGAATAGGGAAGAACCTCTCATAAAATGCATCATAGAACTGCTTTCAGGTGATCCGAGTGTCTAATCGTCTCTCTTCCGCCTTCCACCAGTGGTGAGCATTATCTTCTAATAGTAGGTTCACTGCTGTCATCCAATCTCAAGCTGGCAACTGGGATGCCTTCAGTAGCTTTTTTGTACTAATAAGCCACTGTGACACCTCTAATGGCTTCTCTGTTCCTCTAAACGCCTTGGGGTTCATATCTGTAAAATTCTTGATAGAGCCTTCGTAAGGATGCAGAGCCGATACTGGGGCTGGTACTGGAGGTGGTGGTGGAGGTCTAGCCAATACTGCCATCATCGTCTGTCTCATCAGCTCAGTCTGCTGCCACTAAGCCTGCATCATGGCGTACATAAACTGTGAAGTAGTGCTCCCATCAGTCGATGGTGGAGGCATCTGAGGTCCCGAATATAGAGGAAACTGCTAAGGGAATGGTGGTGGTGGAGGCAGTGGTACATTCCCTTCCAGTAGCATGGTAGTGGTCTGCCCAGCCTGGCTGCCTGGGGGTGCTGCGATCTCCGGGCACTCCGTCGTCGGTGTCGTAGTAGGCTGCGACTGTACTGGCTGGTATGGTGTCGTTGGAGTCATGGGAGGATTCTGTCCCTCCGGAGTAGCCTCTTCACCAGATGTGAGGGCCAAGGCAAAAGTGCGTCCGCTTCTTAAATGCATACTGTTGGCACGAGGAAGATAAGTTGATATTTAGAAGTTAGATATAAAGTAAATCGAAAAATCAAGGAAGTTTCGAAAAGATTGGAAGTCAAAAGGTAGTAGTAGTTCTGGATGAGATATTCCTATTCCTATATGGAGGCTTGTTGGGCACAGTTATGTGACCCAACAATATTAACGTTGACCTGCATGGGCCACCACAAATATATGTAACGCCCCAGTCCCAAAATACGTAGGACCAAGTACGTGAACATGCCAGCTGCACATATACGAAGAATACACCAATATGTAGAATTCTCATATATGCATATAAGCTATAAATAAAATAATCACAGGCCAGAATAACATAATCTAATCTCATCACAGCTCAACACAGAAGGATATAAAGTCAAAATAAATAAATAGAGTATCAAAAGATAGCCAGGTGAACATGCTCACTCCAAACAGCTATGAAAATAGTCTCACAAGATCTGAGTCCAACCTTCGCAAATAGAAAAAAATGAGATATAAAAATAATAATGTCTACAACTGTCTCAGATAAGAAATAGTCTAGAAATCAGTAATGACTGCCTCATCATCGATGTAGGACAGCTCCAACGCCGCTCCGTACTCCTGTGGAAAATCGTTTAACCCTGGAGAGATAACCAGGTCCTCAGAGGACATAGCAAGATACAAAAAAACACCATGCCATATTAACTGTGATAATATAATAAGAGAAAAAGATATGCGTGCAATCGGTTTCCTGACCATTCTACTGTGAACGTGCAGTTGAGATACAATCCTTCGACGCATGAGCCCTGGCTGAATATAGGATCCGGTATAGTCCCCTCTTGGGCACCAGTGACCAAGCGCATGACGTTCCAAGAACGACAGTAGCAAACCTGAGAGGCTAAACATACCCGTATCTCCAGTAGAGCTTTCGGGTTACAAGGGAAGTGCAATCAAAGCTCATACGTTAGGTATTGTTCTCTCTACCCAATGCCTAGTATCATTATCTCCATGACTGCCATGTATCTCTAGTAACCGCCAAGTCTTCTATCATGCAACTCTATTGACAGTTGCCCCTATCCGTCGTACGCTCCATACGTATCGGTGGCCAACCGACTACGCGGATACGTGTCCTACATGTGACTCACATCACGTGATACAACAAGTGTCAAGGTCGTATGAGATATACCAATACCTCAACATCAATGGGTGGTCAGTAGACTAAGTCAATGCAAGAGAAATAAATAAAGCGAGAAAAACGACCGATAGAGTCGCTTGCACCCAAATGTGACTTGGACGCACAGTTTAAATATCAAGAAACAAGAAATGCTGAAAAAACAACTAAAAATAAGAAATATAAAAATTACAGAGTAAGGTGGCAAGGTATCTTGCTTGATGGTGCAAAGTGGCAAGTCCAGGTAATCACAATGTCAGCTAAGAAACGTCACAATCTCCAAGCAACTCTGAACGCTGAAACAAATATCAAAAATACACTCGGTGTAAAAGACATACCTAGGAAATGCCTGTCCAAAAGTCTAATTTTGGAATAGGGGCAAAATCGTAATTTTGGGTCAAAACGATATCCGCCATTGGACCCGCTTTGTACCGAAATATGTGTCGAAGTATATGGTCTTTAAAGTTATCAAAATACATGTCTACGAATTCAGTTTCAGGAGAGGAACTCAACGGTATGTCCAGTTTTGGATTCCGATGAGCCGTGTACAAAATTGCCCGTTTAAATGGGTCGCGGGCCCGCCAAAAAGGGATTCCGATTCGACCTTATCAGAATCGAACCAAACTTGGCACATAGGACCAAAATTCCGATCCGGACCTGTTGGCGCATGTTTCATCTCGAATCGACGACTGTACACGAAGTTAGGACGAAGTTTGCAAAATGCCGATACGGGGGTATCTCGACGGATACGGACTGATTTCGTCGCACACACACGACGAAACTGAGTTCCGTCAGTTCCCACACGTCGACAACGTCCAAACGCGCCTTTCGATGCGTATACATATCGGACAAAATTTAAAAAATTAATATAATTAAACACAGGTTTTTCCTCAACTTCAACATCAATCTACTTTTTACATGCTAATCGAAACGACGATCCAGAAGATGCATTGCGATCTCGGTTATGTTGTCTTTCACTGTTTTTAATTAGTTCCTACAGTACTTTAATGCACAGCAAGAAAATTGGCCGACAAGTTGTCATTTTAAAATAGTTTTTAGTATTACAGAAAACAAATTTTTGTTCAACTTTATCTTGTTTTTCGAGCAAGTCGATGGGTTGTTTTCGAAATCCACCTGGAGGACCTCGAAGAGGGTCAAGTTTACTTTCTAGAAAATCTTACGGATCAAAAATCGGTACTACGAGTAAAAAGTTACGTCGTAGGGAAGTAGGGTACCTTGAGTGGGAAAACTGCTCCGTGGGTAACGCGGGGCTGACTTCCAATACTCCGTTCGTCGCGCACAAAGCTCCATCACTGGTGAAACGAATTCGTAGGCGAAGAGGGTATGATCAGCCTAAACTTTTGTTTTGGAAGATTAGGGTTTTGAGGCTTGTGGAAAAAGTTACATATATAACGAATTGTGAAAAAAACCTAATACCTATGGGTTTAGGAATTAATAGATTCCCACGGGTTGGTTTTCCTTTCGGGCGGGTTGCTGCTACACGCAGCAGGGAAATGGGGATATGGGACCCACCCACATGTGGGGTTAGTTGTTAATATATTTTTTTCCTTTCTTTTTTTTCCTTTTCCTTTTGTTTTTCTTTTTTCTTTCCTTTTCTCCATTCTGTGGTCGGTCCCCCACCTTGGCCGACCACCACTACATTTTTTTTACTACTATATATATATATATATATATATATATATATATATATATATATATATATATATAATGTATATAATCCTATAAAATTCCTATAAATTGTAATTGAGTAACAAAAATCTTTATAATAATTATAGACTATATTTAGTAGTACTTAAAATATCAAGCACACAATCACACATATAATATATATATATATATATATATATATATATATATATATATATATATATATATATATATATATATATATATATATATATATATATACACCCATATATACCAACTAACTCTTTAATGATAAATAATATATTAAAAATAATTTTTTAAAATCACTAAAATAATCAAAAAAATCTTGGGGGTTTAGACTCCCTAAGGACTTCGAACTCACAATCAGTCATATCCTTCTTTAACCGTCTTGACTTCTTCTTCACCTGTTACATGAACAAAACAACGATAAGCATAAGTCTTGAAATCTGAGAAGATCAAGAATGCATACTGCATACCTGAGAAGGAGGCTCAGTGGTCAGAGTTTTCCTTTGCTCCATACATGGAGAAGATCGTTGCTCAGTTATGGTCCACTTGTGAGCAGTCCGCTTGAAGCACTTGGAGGGTGGAGAACTCACCTCCGTAGGGGCTTGGCATTTCAAAGGGGGAACTAAGGGCACCGCGTCCTCCATCTCTTCTCCGAAGGCACTAGATCCTTCTAAGATCCTGCCTTCGACGATGCAAGATCCCAAAGACGCATAAGGACGGCCTGAGAGGCCTCCATATTCGTCCCAACGATGAAGCTTCACTTTCGATTATAGCCCGAAGAAAATTTGTTCGAACAGTAAAACTTTATGGCGGTGTACAGGATATGGGTCGTAAGGCAGATTACGGGGATATAAAAGCTCACCCCAATATACCTGACATTGTAATATTACCATGCACGGGCCCCATCCAGCGAACTTTTCTTATAGCCCAAGTAGGGGCTCGGGTTGTCCATCATCGTTTGTCTATAACTGAACTACCTCTCGAACCGACTTGGCTGGTATGGCTCGAAAAATACCTGATTCTGGTTTCGATACACCAGATGGGATAGTCGGATGGACTGTAGCCAACGAAAAGCGTCAGATAGCTCATCTGTTCGTGCTGATCTTCCAGCTCATCATTCGTATAATAGCCTAAGTAGGTGGCGAAGTCCTATAGAAGTCGTAACTATCCAAATGCCCTAATACCCATCTGTAAATGGGAATGCCTTGATGGAGCCACTTTGTCCGGTTGTAGCGGCATAAGGAGGCGTCCCCTTCCTCATAACCCTCTTTCGTGCCAGGGTCTATCAAACCTGGGCGGTACAACGCTAACCAAGCCATCATGTAATGACATGGGAGCTCGACCCGAGAAAATTTATCATCTCTCATCATGTTCTATTATCCTTTTTGAGAGCTCACGCAAGCCTCACAGTGTTACAAACCATGGCCGGAAGCAAGGCCAGTTTATGCCCAAATACCATCTTCACAGTCGGCATGATGAGGTTCCGACTCACTCTTCCTACAGATCCAGAGCCACCGAGCGCCACGGCCCTGCGTAGCCATATCATCAAGAAGGCAGCCAACACTGCTTTCGAGCTCAGGGCAGTCAAGTTCCTGCAGAAGAAGTTATGAACTATGGAGGTAGGTTTTCCTTCAGCATCCACTGAAGGGGCTGACTCCCCTGCCTCAACCATAAGGTCTTCAACCTCAGTAAAGGTATAATCCCTATGAGTGGAAAAAATATACCTGCGTTGGCCCTGTTGGAAGCTCTATGAACATGTAGTCTCTACAAGCAAAAATGTGAGGATAAGTCCTCTGGGAATCCTGACGTGAGCATACCTGGTGATGACAAAGCAGTTCTTTGTGCACATCTATCATTTCAGGATACTTTGCCTCCAGCCCTATCAACTCTTCGTTACAAGGAGTATACTCTTCGTATAGCAATTCGCCCCAGGACAGCTTTGAGATCGTAAATATTTCATGAAGCAGCCCCATCTCGCCTCCCGGGTATTGAAGGTCCCGTTATGGTGAATGTACTACTCTAGCAGTGCCAGGAACAAATGTTGGTTGATCTACATACTGTGTTCAGTGGCTCTTACGGTACAATAAAAGTTGATTGCTTTCAGTTCTGCATTGTACTTGCCTAATATCCACAAGGTCAAGTTATGGTACTTGTTATCGGGATGGATCCAACCCTCGCCCCCAAAAGCTCCTTTGGAATACTAGGTCTCCGTTGCCAGAAGCTGGTTGGCAAAAAGAGAAGCCCCAAATGGATGTACGGATAGGGTAAAATCACTGAGCATATGGCCGGGATGCAGTACTCGTAAAGTATATAACAAACCATCGTGGACACATCTAAAAGAGTCCCTCTTCCTGGAACGAATGTCCAGCTTAAAATGGTCCGTTAATAGACCCCCCTGAGACAGGGTCAAATCCTATTCCATGTGCCACTTTTCGGTGAAGCCAAAAAAAGATCGAAAGCGGGAGGTGTCGTTCGGTCGCTGGAACATACAAACTGAGGTTGTAGTTACCAAAGTACCAATCCTCTTTAAGCTTCAAAAGATATGCCTCCTTCAAGATCAACGTGTCGCCGTAGAGGAACTGAGGTTTCAGTATCTCACCCCCTGCATCATCTACGACTGCCAGCTTGCCTCGATCCATCATACGACGAAAGTAAGCAAAGTGAGGTTTTTTCGTGTATCTTAGTCAATCGTAGTTCCAGTTGGCCTCGGGCGAACAACTTTTTAATAGGGTTAATTACCTCCTCTTCATAATTCATGCCTAAGGAGCAGACCGACGAGTCAAAGAGGATATCGTCGAAACGTGGGATCGTCACAAAAACTGCATACAAGACAAACAAAGCCAGAAAAATATACTAAAAAGAAGAGAGAAATAGAGATGCTCAGGCACTAAATTTTTAGCCCTGCGCATCAGCAAGCAAAGCATCAGCACAGCCACTATTTTATAGCTCTTTGCATCAGCAAACAAGTAGACGCACAGGCATTATCCTTATAGCCCTGCGCATCAGCAAGCAAGCATCATTGCAGACATTATTCAGTGACTCTACACATGAGCTAAAGCGTCAGCGCATCTTCCAGACGCTACTTCCAAAAAGTAGCGCCCATGCACATCAGCGAAAGGTGTAAACCCCCATATTTTATGCAAAATTTATTTTTATAATTTTACTATTTTTATACATATTTATGTCTTTAGTTGCAGTTAAGGTATGTATATATATGTATTATTGGTGTGTATGTGTTATACTATTAAATAGTAGTCTTCAATATTATTTAGAAATTCTAGATAGTAATTTAAAATATTTATTCTAATGCTAGTTAATTCCTCTACGCTTCTTACATATAAATGTATATGTATGAATATAGTTATGTTAATATGAATATATATATATATATATATATATATATATATATATATATATATATATATATATATACATGGTAAAAAGAAAAAGAAAAAAAAAAGAGAAAGCCCACGTGATGAACAGTGCAAGCACTGTTCATCATCCCCCAACCCAAGCCCGCGCAGAATCGAGACCCAGGGACTCGATAGAAATTTTAAAACCCAATCTTCCTCTAATATTCACCAAATCTTTTCAAAAATTTATGTGCAATCCTAATTAGATTCTCCACCAATTCATACTTTAAATCTGAATCAAAATCTTAGAGTAAATCTGATTTAAATTCGAGAGAAAACTGTAGATGGAAGTTAGTATAAGTATCGAATTCTTTCGAATTTTCTGGGAAAACCCTGGAGAAACCTCCTACGAACCCAATCCTTCAATCCCAGGAGTCCCTGACCGTCCGTACACCCTTCTCACTGCCTGTAACCCCAGAGAGGACGTCGGAGCGCCGCAGCGTTCGTCCCGGGCCGAGAGCAACAGAGAAGACTCTGTTTCGACCCACATTGAGGTACTCCCATTTCTGACTCGATTTCTTCATATACACTATATCATTTTCGATTCCGTAAGTTCCTATGTACAGCCTAGATGACCCTCTACCAATCCCAGTAGATGGAATAATATAGTTTGGCCTGTAAGCTTCGTGAAAAATCATGAAAGTTTGGGAAAACCTGTGTCGTAAGGACATATTTTTGATGTGTCGAAGCCTCTGTTCATCGCTGAATTGCAACTAGTATATTATGAATTTTTGAAATTTGTTTGAAGGGACTGGAAGACAACATAACGCTCTTCAAATTCCTTCTTGTATTTTCTGTTTTCATCCTATATAAGTTAAGTAATTAATTTTCTAAAATTGTCAAAAATAGTGTTTCAAACAATCAATTTTATAAAACCTTTACCGGTTCGTCGTGCGCCCCGTCAAATCGGATGACATTGTCATGAACCAAAAGTATCGAAAGGTGTGTATCGACTTCGCGGACGTGTGGGCTTTGACGAAATTTAAATTGGTCGCGTGTGTGCGACGAATTTGACCAGTATCCGTCGAAGAACGTCGTATCGACTTTTTTCTAAATTTCCCAATTACTTTGTGCACGTTCGTCAAATCGAGATGAAACTTGCGCCAACAGGTCCGAATCGAAATCTTGGTCCTGTATGCCAAGTTTGGTCTGATTCTGAGAAGATTGATCGGAACGCCAAAATTGGCGGACCCGTAACCCGATACAATGGACAATTTTGTGCACGACTCTGTGGAATCCAAAATTGGACATACGGTTGGGTTCGTCTCCTCAAATCGGATTCGTTGACATGTAGTTTGATGACTTTAGAGACCGTAGATACTGGTGCGTATTTTGGTGCAAAGCAGGTCCAACGGCGGATATCGTTTTGACCAAAAATTACGATTTTGCCCCTGATCCGAAATTTGACTTTCGGACAGGCGTTTCCTTGGTATATCTTTTTCACCGAGAACATTTTTGATATTTGTTTCAGCATCCGAAGTCATCTGTGAAATGTGAGTTTTGTGTTGACGCTTGCGACATTTGAATTTGCCCTCCTCGTACCACAGGCAAGTATACCTTGCCATAGATTCTGATTGTGCTCATTTATTTTCAGTCTATTTATTTATTGCATAATTCTTTCTCTTATTTGTCATTTTGTTTATATTGTGCGTCCAAGTCACACTTGGGTGCAGGCGACTATATTTAATCGTTTTTGTTATTTTATATTTTTATTATGCATGGCGACTTAGAGTTAGATGACCACCTTATGAGTTTGGGATATTTTTATATCTCCTATGGCCTTGACACATGAGTATCACGAGATAAGTGAGTTCATATAGGACACGGACCTGCGTACTTGACTGGCCATCGATACGTATGGGTCGTACGACGGTTAGGAGGCAACTGCTATTAGTAAGTCAAGTTAGAAGCCATAATAGTTTCCAACCGGTCAGGCTATGGATACATCTTGGACAGGAGCATCAGGGGGAGGGGACAGTTACTAATGTAGGGGCAATATTTACTTTTTACACACATACATGAGCTGATAGTGACTCGGATAAGCGCTACTTGACGGCCATTTTTATTACTTGCGTGAATTCTTACGGCCCCTGCATAGAACGTCATCCTCAAAAGTGCATACCACATAGATGGTTAGGAAAACCTGTAGTGTCATAGCGGTATATTTTCACATTCAGATTATTTCAGTATGTTTTTCTGTATCTTGTTACGTCCCTCTGAGGACCTGGTGATCTCTCTAGGATTAGACGAGCAGGATTATCCCCAGGAGTACGGAGCAACTTTGGATCTACATACGTCGATGACGAGGCATCTCCCGCTGATACTTAGTTTCCTCTTTATTATCTGAGACTATGTAGTGGACATCTTTTATCTTCATTATTCCATTTTGAGGAGGTTGGACTCCATTTAGTTGAGACTATTTTTCATAGCTATTTGGAGTAGGAATGTCTACCCGGCTATCTCTTGACTTCTTTTATTTTTCCTTGAGACTTATTATTCATTCTGTGTTGAGCTATGGATGAGATATAGTTATTATATTATGGCTTATCATTTATTATTATTTACAGCTTATATACAAATACGAGGATACCACATATTGGTGTATTCTTTGTATATGTGCAGCTGGCATGCTGACATACTTGGTCCTATGTATTATAGGACTGGGCGTGACATATTTTTGTGGTGGCCTATGCTGGTCAAGCAATATTTTTAGGTTACCTGACTGTGCCCAACAAGCCTGCATATAGGAATAGGATATAGAATCTCATCCACTATTTAATACCTTCCTTGACCTCTTCTAAATTTCTCGTTTGACTGCTTGATTACATCCAGTTTGATTTTATTCTAAACAAACTCAAATCTTTGTGCCAATATAGGATGAATCTTCGTAGTGGACGCTCTACCCCTCTCGCCATCACTGATGGGAACACCACTGCTCAAGAAGGACCGGTGGGACAGCCACCTACGTCCCTGACCACTCCAGCACCATCCGGACAAGCCTTGCAGCCTGTGATGACACCACCCACTACTCAGCAGCAAGCCCCGGCACCACAAGTAGGGCAGGCAGACCCCGGAAACCCGGTAACTCAAGAGTAGTACCTACCGCCTCCACCACCCTATCCACCTCAGTCCCTACCACAAATTCTACCCCCATATCCACCATCATCATATCCACCACAACAGCCTCCACAGTATCCACCATCTTATACATTCCAACAGCCTCCACCATATCCGTCACCATATCCACCCAGTATCTATAACGCCCCAGTCCCAAATACTTGAGACTAGATACGTATCATGCCAGCTGTAATCATACGAGTAAATATACGGCTCGTATGTATACATTAGCTGTAAAATGTAGAAAGCCAAGACACTAAATCTCATCCACAAAGATAAATAATAATATAAAAGCAACTTTGAGTTTTCATGTATACAATCGTTGGGCAGAGACAAATCTATTACCAACTAATTTAAATAAGAAAAAATTATACAAGATAATGATTGGTCGAACGAAGGAGATGACGATCCAAAAGCAACATCTCGAAGAATAGAGCGCAAGTCATGGCCTTAGCTAGAGCACCTGCAGAAATCATAAGACACACCTGGAAAGATAACCAGGTCCTCAGAGGGACGTAACAAGACACATAATATCATGTCAATAAACTGAATAATAAAGGTCAACAGAAAAGTATGCATAAGTAAAGATTCCTAACCATTCTATGTGATATGCACTTTGAGGACAATGTTCTACGCAGGGGCTGTAGGCTCAGCAGAGTAAATAAAGAGTGGCAGTAAGTAGCGCTCATCCGAGTCACTATCGGCCTTGGGCAGAAGGTAGTGCTCATAAGAGTCACCCTCGGCCCAAAATGTGTGTAAAAATAAAATGTAGCCCCTACGCTAATAACTATCCCCTCCCCCATGTTGGCCCATTGGTCATATGGTCAACCTGATTTTAATAATTGATCAAACTCTGTCTCGATATATGAAGCTAGTCAGGATGTATCGGACTCTTGGACATGATCAAGAACATCTATCTACACAGTTCAAGACCGAAGCGATGTTTGCCTGTTCGAGTCTGTATTTCCTTTGAGCAATGTATTTTTTATTTTATTGAGTCTAGGAATACGTTGTATACCGAGTCGTACTGGCAAATAGGATATTCCAAAATGTTTTCAAAAATACTTTTAAAATATCCTTTGTTTTGAAAAACATTCATTTAAACAAAAGCTTTAAAAAGTTTTTCAAAAAGGTTTTCAAAAATCATCAAAAACTAATTTTTAAAACCTAACCTAACCCTGACAGAACTCGGCCATAGTTCGGCCAGAGTTCGGTTGGTGGCCGTTTGATTTTTGAATTCTTCTGAACTTGGTCCTCCTGCAGTTACGGATTTGACCGAGATTTGCTCATCGAGTTCTGTCCGAATTCTGCCCGAATTCTGCCAGTATTCTATCTTTGGAACTCCTATAAATAGAGAAGGATTTCGATCATTTCAACTCACTCATTCAATTTCAATCTTCTCTCTATCTAAAGCTTTCAGTCTTCCAAAGAGTTTTCTTGAGCTTTAAATTTCATATCCCAAGCCAATTACAATCCTCTAGTCGATTTGCCAGTGCGGTACGGTCTAGAAGTTTCTGAGAGATTGTAATCAGAAGGCTTGATTGAAGAATACCTCTTCGCATTTGAAGTTGGACGAGTTCTTCGTATCAAAGCTCGCGTTGTAGAAGTTGCAAGGACTTCGTAAGAAAACTTGCGGTTTTGCCAATAGTGGATTCAACTGGTAGCAAGAGTTCTACCGACTGGATTAGTCCTCAACAGATGGAAACCAGTATACATCGCTGTCTTTGTGTTTGCTTTCTTATCTCTGCCTTTATTTTACTTAGTTGTGAATATTATTCTGTGATCTTGCTGCTAACATTTTTAATTAGCAATATTTTGCTGCCAACTCTATTCACCCTCCCTCTAGAGAATTGTGCTTTACGATTTCGTTCCTATAATTGGTATCAGAGCTGGTATTACAGGTAAAGCAAGGTAACATTGTAATTATTTATTCATTTAATTAATTGTTATATAGATCACAGCACAACACATGGCAACTGTGAAATTCACAAGTGAAGGTCAGGCCACAAACAGACCTCCACTGTTTGATGGTACGAACTATACCTATTGGAAAACACGGATGAGTTTCTTCTTAAAATCTCTTAACTTTGATTTATGGTCTATTGTTATTGATGGCTATCAAAAGCCACCTCGTATAAATGTTGATGGAGTTTTAGTTGAAAAATTCCATAGCAGATATACAGAGGAGGAAAAAAAAGGCCAGTCTTGACGCACGTGCAATTAACGCTCTATTTTGTGCTTTAGACAGAACTGAATTTAACAGGGTGTCTATCTGCACAACGGGTAATGAAGTGTGGAAGCTACTTGAAGTCACACATGAAGGCACGACTCAAGTCAAAGAATCTAAAGTCAGCAGACTTACTCAAGAGTATGAGGTGTTCAAGATGAAGCCCAACGAAACAGTTACTCAGATGTTCGAAAGGTTCTTAGATATTGTAAATCCTTTGTCCTCCGTAGGCAAACAGTACAGTAACCATGAAAAGATTCGTAAACTCCTGCGAGCACTTACCAAGAACTGGATTCCAAAGGCTACTGCAATCATTGAAGGGAACGACCTCACAACTATGTCCCTCGAAGTACTCATGGGTAAGCTACTCACTCATGAACTGGAGCTACAAGATTTTGAAGAGCCTGCACCAAAGGAGAAGACGATCGCTTTCAAGGCTCAGCACAGAAAAGCTGCTGAAGGTGACTCAGACAGCAGTGAATCTGATGCTGAAGATCAAGCACTCCTAGCAAGGAAATTCAAGAGATTTATGAGACATAAGAAGAGAGCCAAAAAAAACAACAGCAACAACTGGTATCAAGATGATGCTGTCTGCTATGGCTGCAAGAAGAAGGGATACATGAAAAAAGATTGTCCTACAAACTCATCATCAAGCAAGAAGAGCAACAGGTATGAAAAAGGGAACATGAAGAGATCGACATCACGGAAGTATGCCAATATCAGCATATGGCATGAAAGTGAAGCCAGCGACTCAGAAGACGAACAATCAGAAGATGCTGCAAACGTATGCTTTATGGCATCCGATCAGGTACCTACTGAACATGTAGTTGATACATATGATGACTTTACCTTTGAGCAATTAGGAGATGCCTTCAGTGAACTGATGACTGATTACAGGAAACTGCGTAGCAAGTATCAGACCTCTAAGAAGATACTCAAAGAGTACAAAGGTGAAATAGGTAGACTTACCGACCTACTAGCTGAGGTTAGAAATAATGTTAGTGAGTCTGGTGAGCTTTCTTCAATAAAGCTCTTATTACACGAGACTACCAAGTCATCTGAAGAGAAAGACAAAGTTATTAACCAACTCAAAGAAGAACTTTCTATAGAGAAGAAAAGTCTTCGATGTGCACAAATCAGAATGGAAACACTCACTTCTAATTATACTAAGTTGTATGACACTTCCAAAAGATTAGAAATTAGGTTAGGAAAATAGCCTGAGACTGCTACTTCCTTCCCTAATACGTGTCACTTACCAAAAAATCAGAACATTCCCAAGCCAAACACTGTCAGACCTAACCCTATCAAATCTTTACCCCAAAAGGTTAAGCCCAAACAGGATTATAGGTATGCTTTCTTCTATACTAGAAAACCTAAACCTACCAACTATGCACACCACTCAGCTTTCAACACTCGACATGCAAAATATCATTATTATGGCCTCATTGGTCATATTTCATCTGTATGTAGAATCAGAAAGCTTGTTGATTTAAATATTTATGCTTGGATACCAAAGGCTAACATTTCAGGACCCTACAAGAAATGGGTACCAAAAGTTTCATCTACAAACTGTTTTGTAGGTGGAACACCTTTCACATGCTAGAAGCAAATGGATCCTCGACAGCAGTTGCTCACGGCATATGACCGGTGACGCTACACTATTTGCAACACTATCGAAAAAAAGAGGAAGGCTATGTCTCCTTCGGTAATAACTTGAAAGGGTATATTATTGGTATCGATGATGTTGGTAAGTCTCCCTATCCTGTTATTAAAGATGTCTGTCTGGTTACCGAGTTGAAACATAATCTACTCAGCATAACTCATTTGGCTGATCATGGTTATGGCATCAACTTTGGCAAAGACAAATGCATTATAGTTGATAGCTCAACTGGTAGTACTATCTTTGAAGGTATCAGGGAAGATAACATATATGTTTTCTATTTGTTGGAAGAAACTAATATTTCAGGTAGATGCTTAATGGCTAAAAGCGATGAGAGTCATCTGTGGCATATGAGACTCGGTCACGCAAATATGGACACAATATCAAGATTATCCACAAAGAAGCTAGTACACGGTTTACCGGACATTACATTCAAGAAGGATTCGGTATGCAGCCAATATGAAAAGAAAAAAGCTACCAGATCCACATTCAAGTCAGTAAACGCAGTATGTACTACTAGACCTCTACAATTGCTTTATATGGACTTATTTGGTCCTAGCAGAGTTGCTAGCCTCGGAGGTAAGCTTTATTCTTTCGTAATTGTAGATGATTTCTCTAGATATACGTGGGTATACTTCTTGACACGCAAGAATGATACATTATCCGAATTTGTCGCCTTTTGTAAGAAAGTTCATAATGAAAAAGATTACATGATCACTCGTATAAGAAGCGATCATGGAGGCGAATACGAGAATGCAGAGTTTGAGCATTTTTGTGACACACACGGTTTTGTACACGAGTTCTCCTGCCCTAGGACTCCATAACAAAATGGAGTTGTGGAACGTAAGAACAGAACTCTATCCGAAATGGCCAGAGTAATGTTAAACCAGTTTAATCTACCCAAATATTTCTGGGCTGAAGCTGTCAATACAGCTTGTTTTGTTCTCAATAGAGTTCTAATTCGACCCAAATCGAAGAAGACTCCATTTGAGTTATGGTTTGATAGAATTCCATCTGTTTTATATTTTAGAATATTTGGTTGTAAATGTTTTATTCTTAATACAAAAGACAATTTAGAAAAGTTTGATGAAAAGGCCAATGAAGGTATATTTTTAGGTTATGCGGCCAAGAGCAAAGGATACAGAGTCTTCAACAAACGAACCATGATCATCGAAGAGTCAATCAACGTCACTTTTGATGAATTGAATCAAATGACTATCGATGACAATGATGAAGATCCAACTGTACCAAGCTCAACAACAGCTAATTCTCAACCAAGCTCGGCACTAGCTGATCCTCCTAGAGAAGATCAAGGAACCAGCTACATTCAGAGTCTGCCGAAAAGATTTAAATTTATGGCTGATCATCCAAAGGATTTGGTAATTGGTGACATTACCAAAGGTGTAAGTACTCGTACATCCAGTAGAGATATTGTTTCTAGTGTTGCTTTTATTTCACAGCTAGAACCCAAAACTATTGATGAAACATGTAGCGATAGTTTTTGGATAGATGCTATACAAGAGGAATTAAACCAATTTGAACGAAATCAAGTTTGGGAACTTGATCCCAAGCCTATTGATCGTCCGATCATTGGCACCCGTTGGGTATTCTGAAATAAATTGAATGAGAATAGTTTAGTGACTCGTAATAAGGCTCGACTCGTAGCTCAAGGATACAATCAGGAAGAAGGTATCGACTACGATGAGACTTATGCCCCAGTTACAAGATTAGAATCCATTCGCATGTTATGTGCATTTGCATATTTTTATAATTTCAAATTATTTCAAATGGATGTCAAGAGTGCATTTTTAAATGATTTTATAAAAGAAGAAGTTTTTGTAGCACAACCTCCAGGTTTCACAGATTTTAAAAACCCTGATCATGTTTTCAAGTTGAAGAAAGCTTTGTACGGTTTGAAATAAGCCCCTCGTGCTTGGTATGATCGTCTAAGCTCTTTCCTACTTGATAACGGTTTTTCAAAAGGCAAGGTTGACACTACACTTTTTTATTAAGTCCTTTAATGGTAAGCTTCTTTTAATACAAGTCTATGTAGATGATATCATATTTGGATCTACTGATGAATCTCTGTGTCAAGAATTTTTTAAGTGTATGCAGAATGAGTTTGAGATGAGCATGATGGGAGAGCTGAAATTCTTTCTCGGACTGCAAATCAAACAAACTGACAATGGGACGTTCATAAATCAAGCCAGATACACAAAAGATTTGCTAAAGAAGTTTGACCTGGACAATGTCAAACCTATTGGCACTCCAATGGCAACTTCAACAAAGCTTGATATTGATGAACGAGGCAAGCCGGTCGACACACGTAAGTATCGAGGTATGATCGGTAGTTTACTTTATTTAACTGCTAGTCGTCCAGATATAATATTTAGTGTTTGCCTGTGTGCACGTTTTCAAGCTAATCCAAAGGAATCACATCTGTGCGCAGTTAAGCGTATCTTTCGATACCTTAAGGGCACTTCTTCTGTTGGCTTGTGGTATCCCAAAACTAAGTCATTTGGCCTTACTGGTTATTCGGATGCAGATTTTGCTGGATGCAAAGTTGATAGAAAAGTACCAGTGGCACATGTCATTTCTTAGGCAAAGCTTTAGTCTCATGGTTTAGTAAAAAGCAAAATTCTGTAGCCCTATCAACAACAGAGGCTGAGTATATCGCCGCAGGACGTTGTTGTGCTCAGATTTTGTGGATGAAACAAACCTTGAAAGACTATGATTTATTTTATATACATATTTCTATTTTCTGTGATAACACGAGCACTATTAATTTGACTAAGAATCCTATATGTCATTCTCGTACAAAACATATCAAGATTCGACATCATTTTCTTAGAGATCATTATCAAAATGGAGATATTGACCTTATATACATAGATACTGAGAATCAATTAGCTGACATTTTCACAAAACCTCTAGCAGAAGATCGTTTCAATTATTTACGTCGAGAATTAGGAATTTTGGACGTCAATAATATTAATTGATTTTATTTTATAATTTTATTTCAATATACAAAAACTGTGTTAGGGACAAGCCAATAAAGAGTCTGTCTGTCACCACAACTACGGTTGAAGCGGAGCGGTACTTAAGAGTTTCCCGGTGAACCTCCGCCAGCTGGGACAGTACTCCTACAGCTAATCTGAAACAGTCGATGTGTAATGATATTTAATCTATAAAATAATATTAATTATGTTAATTGAAGGTTGAAATTACTAATATTTGAATTAAATATTTGAAATGAGCCAATGAAAAATAAAGTGTTCCAAACCAAACCCAGGCAAATTCGGCCAGACTTCGGACCGAATTCGGCCCGAGTTCGATTGAAGGTATCAGGTTATATAACCAGAACCCGAGAGCCTTTCTTCCTCATTGCTTCCAAACCACATCAAACAGAACCAGCAGCCACGCGAGGAGACCCTCTAACCCTAGTTCTTCATCACTCCCTCTCTTCCAATCCAAGTGGTAAAATCAATCCAAACATTGGATTCGTGCGGAGTTCGTCATTCTCTACAACATACTCCAATCTCGGGAGGTATAACTCCTTGTTTCCTCTCCGTTCAATTTCGTGCTATTTCCTTTTATTTTTACAAATGGCACCTAAGGGATTCAACCCTTTAAGAGGAAGAAGACAACCAACCCAAGTGAGGAAGGTTCATCTTCGGATCCATCCACTAATTTCCTATTTTTGCCAGTCCAATCTAGCGACGGCGCGTTCGACGGGTTTTACTTTCAAACCCTAGACCAAGCCTTACTGTGGTATGGAGACTTCTCCATGAGATCCATATGCACAGGCGCACCCATCAAGTGGACTGTATTTTCTGATCATCGCCATTTCTTTGAGGCATTAGGGTTACAGCATTTTGTTAAACTCTGTTTTCCCGTAGCAACTAATGCCATTAGACTATTTTACTGTAATATCATATTAAACACTTTTGATGTAAGCACACGTGTTGGAGGATTAGATATCAATTTCAATGATGTTCTCTTAGCGGAGATCCTTGGTATTCCCAACGAAGGTGAACCGCTTGTTGACATCACTGAGTTTGATTTTTCCAAAGGCACGACACTTACCAGTTTCAAAGCTGAACTGTGTGCACCTGATAGAGTTCGCTCTGAAAAGTTTAAGGCAAACAACTTGAACTTGTTTAATTATGAATTGCTCCGTATCATTTATTCCACTCTTCCGAAGTCTACGTCGAAGGATGATGTCACGTATCTTGAATTATCTGCTATGTATCAAATTTTTAAGGGGATTCCATTTTCTGCCCCTAAGACCATTATTCAGATGATGGGACGTTGTCGTGCAAGAGATAGAAATCTCTCTTATGCGATGATTCTTCCACGCATCTTTCAGCGTTTCGACATTGACTTATCTACTTGTGCTCAAGACCCTGAGCCCAAGGTTCTCAAGTTATCTCGTCGCAGTATGACTGCATCTGCTCCTCCTACTGCTCCTGCTACTGCTCCACCTCCTCCACCTCCTCAGCAGTATGCTATGACATTTGAGGGCATACACCAGCACCTTTTAGATTTGCACGTCTCCATGACGGACATGGCCCGCGAACGTGAGTTCCGTGACGTCATCCGTTATCAGGCGATTATAAATTCATTAGCTGATCTTCGTTTCGCCCAGACTGGACATTCAGCCGGTTCCATCCCTAGAGATCCAGCTTTCTCTGGTTACCGCTGTGTGGATGAGGTTGTTCATGCCTACTTCCAGCCCGGTAACGCATATGATTGGTACCGTTTTGACCGTGCTCCTCCTCGTGATTATGTCGGTGAGTTTTACACTGGCGCTCCTCCTCACCCTTCTGGTGCGGGTACCTCTGGAGTTGGTCCTTCTGGACATGCTGGTCATCATACTAATGATGATGATGAGGAGGAGGAGTTATGATATGTTAGTTGATATGAGACTTAGACATTATCTCATGTATACTTGGAAATGCTCCGACATTCCAAGTTTTTCTATTTTCAGACTTTATTATCAGTATTTCTTTTTGAGGACTTGTACTGGATTTGTTTTATTTGATGTCATCTGAACATCTTTATCTTTATCTTTATGAGATTCGTACTCTATGATTCACATCTGTTTATTTATTTAGCATTTCTTTATCTGCTTCTCTACTATAAACTGCCTGTGATATAATTCTTTGTTTATTATAAACTGCCTGCGTACAAATACATGCCTGTGATATCATTCAAATTTTCTTTACTATCATTTATCATGTTTATTTTCTTGTGTTTCTTTACTGTTTGTTGTTTATGCATTGATTGCGGGGGAGTTTTTCCTCTTTTGCAATTATTTTGCTAAGTGACAACGGGGGAGAAAAATAAAGATCTAACATTCTTTAGAGAAAATGCAGGACATGAACATTTTTTTGATTTTATTTCAAGCTTAAATGTTATATCATTCATAGTTTGTCAATTATCAAAATGAGGGAGATTGTTGGCCCATTGGTCATATGGTCAACCTGATTTTAATAATTGATCAAACTCTGTCTCGATATGTGAAGCTAGTCATGATGTATTGGACTCTTGGACATGATCAAGAACAGTTATCTACACAGTTCAAGACCGAAGCGATGTTTGCCTGTTCGAGTCTGTATTTTCTTTGAGCAATGTATTTTTTATTTTATTGAGTCTAGGAATACGTTGTACACCGAGTCGTACTGGCAAATAGGCTATTCTAAAATGTTTTCAAAAATACTTTTAAAATATCCTTTGTTTTGAAAAACATTCATTTAAACAAAAGCTTTAAAAAGTTTTTCAAAAAGGTTTTCAAAAATCATCAAAAACTAATTTTTAAAACCTAACCTAACCCTGACAGAACTCGGCCAGAGTTCGGCCAGAGTTCGGTTGGTGGCCATTTGATTTTTGAATTCTTCTGAACTTGGTCCTCCTGCAGTTGTGGATTTGACCGAGATTTGCTCATCGAGTTCTGTCCGAATTCTGCCCGAATTCTGCCAGAATTCTGTCTTTGTAACTCCTATAAATAGAGAAGGATTTTGATCATTTCAACTCACTCATTCACTTTCAATCTTCTCTCTATCTAAAGCTTTCAGTCTTCCAAAGAGTTTTCTTGAGCTTTAAATTTCAGATCCCAAGCCAATTACAATCCTCTAGTCGATTTGCCAGTGCGGTACGGTCTAAAAGTTTCTGAGAGATTGTAATCAGAAGGCTTGATTGAAGAATACCTCTTCACATTTGAAGTTGGACGAGTTCTTCGTATCAAAGCTCGCATTGTAGAAGTTGCAAGGACTTCGTAAAAAAACTTACGATTTTGCCAATAGTGGGTTCAACTGGTAGCAAGAGTTCTACCGACTGGATTAGTCCTTAACAGAGAGAAACCAGTATACATCGCTGTCTTTGCGTTTGCTTTCTTATCTCTGCCTTTACTTTACTTAGTTGTGAATATTATTCTGTGATCTTGCTGCTAATATTTTTTAATTAGCAATATTTCGCTGCCAACTCTATTCACCCCCCTCTAGAGTATTGTGCTTTACGATTTTGTTCCTACACCCCCAATAATACTATCCATGCGTCGTCTCTACGACACTGTTTAATCCTTAATAACTGTCAAGTCTTCTACACAAATCTATTAGCAGTTATATCCTAACGCACGACCTGTATGCACCAATGATCAGTCAGCACGCAAGTCCACATCTATATACAACTCACAACTCACACACAATCCGTGGCACATCGTGACAGTTTATGAGATGCACTAAACATACGGTGGTCCCTTAACTCTAAGCCAATTGCATAAAGTATAATAATTTACATCTATATATATTTTGAAAGAACAACATAAAGAAAAAGCATGCATGATATTGAGCAAGAAATTAAACAGTAAAGGCGAGGTGTCTTGCCTGATTCCGTGCTGTAAATATGAAACGTCGCTCCCGCGTCCACGCCTCCGGAATCCGACGTTCCTAGATAATTAATTAACTAAATTAAGTCACTACTTATGAAACTTAAGATACGACTTAATTAGTCAAAGTAATGTGTTAAAATTATATTCAATCTCTCGTGGAACCATTTAGATCCATACAAGCACACACAGGTTCCACGAGACATCGAAACACAGTTTTAGGGTTTCTAACTTTTAATAGTCAGTTATGCCCCTACTTCAATAACATACTTAAAAATCATATAAAAATCATAAAAATAATATTTAAAATAATTTTCTACAGATTTATCTCTGAAATTTTAGAATTAATATTTCTAAAGACATTTATGACTAGTTGATTAATAAGTCAGCTAGTCTACCCGAAACTCGCCCGGAACATAGTTAATGACTCAAAATTGCTAAAAATAACCAAAAATATATTTTAAACAGAAATAAAATAATTTATTTCATAGAATAATATCAGAGGTACAAGGGTTGAGTTATACTACAAGTTTGGGACATTCTAGGTCAGCCGGTTACCCAAAATTAGCTAGTTTTGACCTACAATTTTCCCGACCAGATTTGAGTTGCTAAAATCGTGGAAAAATACTTAAAAATCCTAATTTATGTATATGAATATACATAAAATTCAGTTTTGAAAATAGGCACCAATAACTAATAGTTCCTTTACAATGGGGTTAATTTGATCCTACTGACACATGAATATTACGCATATATTTCATGAAACCTATATGGATGATTATACCTAACAAAATCTATCAAAATATGATTTCTACATAATTAATAACATATTTTCTATAAAATTTAGCAAAGGTTTTTAGAAGAAATGATTTGGGTTTTTACCAAAGATCCTCGCTAGAAAGGGTGCTGATGACTTCTCTTCACCAAAGCTCCAATCTTTTCTGCTATCTGCGCTTGCTAATCCTCTCTTGGTGAGTATGGGAGAGTTGATAATGGCTATAGAGGATTGGATGGGGGAGATGGAGTTTTTAGGATTTGTTTTGAGGGGTTTCGGGGATGTATGGTGGAGGAGATGAGTTTTTGTGAAGGATGGAGAGATGTGCAATGGAGAAGATGATGTATAGATTTTATAGAGAGTTTGTTGCTGCTAAAATTATGGAGAAGGAGAGGGGTTTTGGTCGGCCAAAGGTGAGGGAGAGAAAGATTTGGATTTGGTTAAGGTTGGGATAAGTTGGTATATTTAAACATATCCTTAAATAAATTTTAAGCAATCTAGGATTTAAATCCTATTTAATTCGATGCATTAGGCCATGGGGGGTTGCTTGGCCGAAATTATCATGGTGGGGGTCCACTTGGCATGATTTAGTTGTTTGGCGAGTTGGCAAGTTGATTGGATTGAGGATTTAAAAAGGGGTTTCCTAATATAGAACTATTTAATTCTATCTACGTAATTATACTACAAAATCTGAATTAAATACAAATAAATGTAATTATTAATATTTATTAATGCCCAACAAGCCTACATAGGGTTGGATTTGGCTTGGAAGATGTTTGGGAAGGTTTGGTGCAACCGGGTCTCCTAAAAAGTCATAAAGGTTTTCTTAACTAATTAATTAAATAAAAATATAACTTGTGCCATAATTTGAATGGTTAACATGCAAGAGATTACAATATGACCATGGCATTCCTAACATGGCTAGCATACTAGTTAAAGCACCCAACTACGCTAGGCATGCCATACTTTCTAGTCGTCTTGCATATTCAAACTCAACCATGGCTATAGTCCTTTTATATAATATAAATAAGATAAAAATAAATTAGAATTAAATAAAACCCAAAAATAATTTAAATATTCCTTTAAATTATAAGGGGTTTTACATCCTACCCAACTTATGATAATTTCGTCCTCGAAATTAAAAATAATCATAATATCAAGAATTGCGAGATTCTATACCGAGGGAGAGTAGGTACGTCAAATCTTAGCTCAATTTTTGAAAGGATGGACGGGTGGTTGTCATAGGAATCTCAATTGACCTCATATTCTACAAGATGGGTTATGCTTCCTTCCAGACTCTACCCAACTTATAGAAGTTCGCCACCTGTAAAGATCGTCGTCATTACAAGACCTTGAGGAGGATAATTTCTAGGGAGGGGCACGAGAATAATGGACACTTCTGAACACAGTCTTGGATTCTAAGTGAGCCTCGATAACACTATAACGTTCTTGGTCAATAACAACTATAAAAAAGTTACTATAATCAAATATTGTCACTCTAGATGTCATGCTTCTGACAAGCTGGTAGCGACCTCTTGTTGGAATATACTAAGGTGTGTCGATTCAGAAGGATTCGTTCTACGTCTAACATAGGAAACTAAGAAGTGAGCTTGAAAACTTAGGAAAGAAGAATTTATGGCCAAGTGATGAGAATCGATGATAATTAAAGAACCCAGGCTATATAATATAATTAGGCAAGTGTTTTGAAAACTCTAAGTCAAAATGACTAATATGTGTGGACTGATGTTTGGTATTGTATAGGAGGCATGCGCTTGCTTGTTGAAAGGCATACGTCATAGGTGTGCGTCTTACATAGATCTTGAGTATTCAGTTTAGTTAAGGGAATGGGTCGATATTTGTATGGATGAAATCGAATAGGTCGAATTTGGGTCTCTATGGTTTGTTTTGAGGAAACAATGTGTCATACACGTGGTATAATTTTCAAATGGAGCACTAGAAAGTTCGTTTGCGTGGGACATGTATGTCATATGAGTAGCATGACTAGTCTAGTTCGTGAGTGTGAACTTTGTCGAAATGAAAAGGCTAGCATTGTGCGTCAGTTATCAAAATCTCTGTCGAGGGTATCACATGATATGAATATGGGTCGACGTTATAAACCATTGAATTATTAGTCTAATTGGAACCAATCATTTCCAACCACTTGTTAATTCCAAAATCTTATGTTTCTTAGAGAGGCTTGCGATCTATTTGCCTCAAAAAAATTTGCTTTTGATTTAAACAAAAATGATTCTATGATTGACTTGAAGAATTTAGGTTACAATCTGTTACCGTAGTTATCTAAACGCACGAGCAAAGGGATATAAAATACAAAATAAAATATCGTTTCATAAATTCCATACAGAGAAAGAACGGTCACGATTGTAATCCCATTCTAAGAGGTAGAGTATAATAAGTTCAATGTTCTACCCAACTTATAGATGTTGGTTAATCGGGGAAAGCACAGTAATAGGGCTTCTAAGAAGGTCAAATTTCAAGGAGGTATAAGAAGTATGAGGTATTTCTAATCATAGTCACAGACTCTATAGGAAGTCTAGGTATTATCTATTTAATATGGCCCATATATTAATTATGCTTGGTCAAGACGGTATGAGAGATCTTGGTCAAGTATATCCGGAAGCAAGTTGGTACCGAGAGATGCATAACATAGGCTACAAAGAGATGCAGTTACGAAATCTATGTAAGAAGAAATAGTGAGCCAAGAGATGGGACCTACATAATAGGGGTGAGCGCCTATTTCATCAAGTTTGGTTTTATAGTCCCAATATGGTGATGAGCTATGATGGGTTTAACTGAGTCTCAATAGGTTCCCTAATTGGACTTTAATCTTTGATTGCACGACTTTAGATTTTAATCTATAGTGGCTTGACAAAATTTGTAGAATTTTAAACCATCCCTATTAGGTTAGGGTAATTTAGAATAGGTTCAAATTCAAGTGGTTGGGCAAATTTCTCGTCGGGTTGGTAGAATAGGTTCTATAAGTCGTGAGATGAGCCTTTCATGAATTTTGTGTTTAAGTAGCACACAAGGCCTCTATTGAGTGGCACACTAGTGGCATGTGCGTAGAGGGCTTCGAGTAGATCACAACATATATTGGACCAAAACATTTGAGTCAAGGTTGGATCTCTAACTGCAGTCCGAAAGTACATCGGTGTTATGGTAATGGTTATCGCTAGTCCCTTTTGACCAGAAAGTCGTATCATAATAATAGCGTCCAAGTAGATGTGTTTGTGTAGGACATGATATGTCTACTTGAAGATGGACTCGTTTAAGTTTTGCATATAAATTTTGTTGGAAGGTAACAGCTAGTATTACACTTTAAATATCAAAGTCACGGTAAGGGACACCAAAAGATCTAAAAGAAAGTGGGAGTTCACGAGTCACTAATTTATCATCCTAGTGAGAACCAATTTACCTCAATCAATCGGTGATCCCCAAATTCCTAAAAGTAAGAATAGCTTACAATCTATTCATTCTAGAGACTAGGATATGGTTTTAGGAATAATGAGGTTAGGAATATTTGAGTCGCGATATCGTACCATGACATTTGGTAATAATAAGTCACAATGTGATCGATAACATGATAGGATAGTTGTGAATCAGTTTCGAGGATTGTACCCCGAGTCCTAATAAATGAAAATGATCACGTACAGTGGTACCTGAGTCGATAAGATGGAATGACCCGCTTGTCCATGGTATACGAGAGTCTATCGGTGGAATAACGAACTCTAAAGCATGTCATGGGAAAGATCCCTAACTACTAAGTCGTGAATTTCTATTTGTGTCAAACCTGCCAGACTATAGTCACAAGCGTTCTAGAGGTACTAAATGTAGTGCTCATGCATCACTTGTTGATTACTAATACAACATAATGACGGGGCATCATGCTACAGATTTTGGCTAAACTGGTGAATGTGTTGTTCTAATATTATGTCACTTCTTTGATAATAAAATTTTGTACCTAGAGTAACATCTGCTGAATCTCTAATCTTGGAATGGGTGTCTACCATGGTCCTTGCAATGCTTGTCCTTATTTTGGTCTATTCTTCTTTGTCTAAACTGTGGGGGCCTAGTCAAGTAAGGTTTGAGTTAAGGCATACGGGTTGCTAGTTAAGCCAAGAATCAAGATGAATATTTGGAGACTCATAATAAATGATTCCTAGAGATTAGATAGTCTCATAGGTGTGTGGTTTACCCAAGGGTAAGATCTTACTCATCTTTCAAGCTCAAATGACAAGAAGGTTACGATATTACTATTAGGGTCGAGGGAATGACGAGCAACTTTAGGCAAGGTTGTAGTTATATGGCTTGGCCGATGGTTGCTATACTTGTGCATATAACTACCATGGCCATAGGGATACTCTGTATTTATCTATCAAATACGAGTGTTCGTCCTTCCAATCAATGAAAGACAAAAGCAATAAAAGTTCAAGAAAGATGTCATTGAATACAGTTACGTAATTCAAAGACGAATGTGTAATTCAAGAGGAATTGTCAATGCAGTCACGGATGAGATCCTAGATACCTCTATATCTCAATCCACGTGGGATAATCATATGAAGAGCGAACCAAGTGCACTATGGTTGATCAGACCATAATACATTGATTCTAATTAGACGATATGCTTGTGGGCGTCCCCAGTATACATATGTCCTGAACAAGCTCGACAAAGAATAAGCTTGCAAAACTAGGCTATAAATAGCATCATTATTCATGGTAGTTTAAAGTATAAGTACGGAAGAATACGTTGAAAGCAGTAATAAATAGTTCGAGTTTCACAAGGATCTAAGTCTTATCCGGTGTGCTTGCGTATACAGTCGTCCTACTGGTTCTTGTATCATGCCTTAGTTGACCAATTGGAATGGGCTATAAAATCTCTATATTCTAGGTAAACATCTCTTCTACACTAGCATATATTCATTATCATTCTGTTACACTTTAATACTAGGTTAAAAGGATACGGGGGGTAGGTTGTAGTCATACTACTCAACTTATGAAGTCAACTAATGGAGTAATTGAGGAATATAACATGTATACTCGTATGAGTTATCTTCTAACCTCTCTATTCAGCACGAAAGAAGATAAGATTTGTAGTGAAAGGAATCAAGCAGAAGGAAGTCAAGATAATCGGACGAGAGTTCGAGATTTAGAATTGAGGGAGGAAGTCAAGCTTGTGGATGAGATTCCTATATCTTAATCCTATTTACAGGTTCACATCGGCACAGTAGCGTAACCGATGTGACAAACTCGACCTGCATGGGCCACCACAAAAACATGTAACGCCCCAGTCCCAAATACTTGAGACTAGATACGTATCATGCCAGCTGTAATCATACGAGTAAATATATGGCTCGTATGTATACATAAGCTATAAAATGTAGAAAGCCAAGACACTAAATCTCATCCACAAAGATAAATAATAATATAAAAGCAACTTTGAGTTTGTCATGTATACAATCGTTGGGCGGAGACAAATCTACTACCAACTAATTTAAATAAGGAAAAATTGTACAAGATAATGATTGGTCGAGCAAAGGAGATGATGATCCAAAAAGCAACATCTCGAAGAATAGAGCGCAAGTCATGGCCTTAGCTAGAGCACCTGCAGAAATCATAAGACACACCTGGAAAGATAACCAGGTCCTCAGAGGGACGTAACAAGACACATAATATCATGCCAATAAACTGAATAATAAAGCACAACGGAAAAGTATGCATGAGTAAAGGTTCCTAACCATTCTATGTGATATGCACTTTGAGGACAACGTTCTATGCAGGGGCTGTAGGCTCAGCAGAGTAAATAAAGAGTGGCAGTAAGTAGCGCTCATCCGAGTCACTATCGGCCTTGGGCAGAAGGTAGTGCTCATAAGAGCCACCCTCGGCCCAAAATGTGTGTAAAATAAAATGTAGCCCCTACGCTAATAACTGTCCCCTCCCCCCAATAATATTATCCATGCGTCGTCTCCACGACACTGTTTAATCCTTAATAACTGTCAAGTCTTCTACACAAATCTATTAGCAGTTATATCCTAACGCACGGCCTGTACGCACCAATGATCAGTCAGCACGCAAGTCCGCATCTATATGTGACTCACAACTCACACACAATCCGTGGCACATTGTGACAGTTTATGAGATGCACTAAACATACGGTGGTCCCTTAACTCTAAGCCAATTGCATAAAGTATAATAATTTGCATCTATATATATTTTAAAAGAACAACATAAAAAAAAATCATGCATGATATTGAGCAAGAAATTAAACAGTAAAGGCAAGGTGTCTTGCCTGATTCCGTGCTGTAAATATGAAACGCCGCTCCCGCGTCCACGCCTCCGGAATCTGACGTTCCTAGATAATTAATTAACTAAATTAAGTCACTACTTATGAAACTTACAATACGACTTAATTAGTCAAAGTAATGTGTTAAAATTATATTCAATCTCTCGTGGAACCATTTAGATCCATACAATCACACACAGGTTCCACGAGACATCGAAACACAGTTTTAGGGTTTCTAACTTTTAAAAGTCAATTATGCCCCTACTTCAATAACATACTTAAAAATCATATAAAAATCATAAAAATAATATTTAAAATAATTTTCTACAGATTTATCTCTGAAATTTCAGAATTAATATTTCTAAAGACATTTATGACTAGTTGATTAATAAGTCAGCTAGTCTACCCGAAACTCGCCCGGAACATAGTTAATGACTCAAAATTGCTAAAATAACCAAAAATATATTTTAAACAGAGATAAAATAATTTATTTTATAGAATAATATCAGAGGTACAAGGGTTGAGTTATACTACAAGTTTGGGACATTCTAGGTCAGCCGGTTACCCGAAATTAGCTAGTTTTGACCTACAATTTTTCCGACCAGATTTGAGTTGCTAAAATCGTGAAAAAATACTTAAAAATCCTAATTTATGTATATGAACATACATAAAATTCAGTTTTGAAAATAGGCACCAATAACTAATAGTTCCTTTACAATGGGGTTAATTTGATCCTACTGACACATGAATATTACGCATATATTTCATGAAACCCATATGGATGATTATACCTAACAAAATATATCAAAATATGATTTCTACAGAATTAATAACATATTTTTTACAAAATTTAGCAAAGGTTTTTAGAAGAAATGATTTGGATTTTTACCGAAGATCCTCGCTAGAAAGGGTGATGATGACTTCTCTTCACCAAAGCTCCAATCTTTTCTGCTATCCTCACTTGCTAATCCTCTCTGGGTGAGTATGGGAGAGTTGATAATGGCTATAGAGGATTGGATGGGGGAGATGGAGTTTTTAGGGTTTGTTTTGAGGGGTTTCGGGGATGTATGGTGGAGGAGATGAGTTTTTGTGAAGGATGAAGAGATGTGCAATGGAGGAGATGATGTATAGATGTTATAGAGAATTTGTTGTTGCTAAAATTATGGAGAGGGAGAGGGGTTTTGGTCGGCCGAAGGTGAGGGAGAGAAAGATTTGGATTTGGTTAAGGTTTGGGATAAGTTGGTATATTTAAACATATCCTTAAATGAATTTTAAGCAATCTAGGATTTAAATCCTATTTAATTCGATGCATTAGGCCATGGGGGGTTGATTGGCTGAAATTATCATGGTGGGGGGTCCACTTTGCATGATTTAGTTGTTTGGTGAGTTGGCAAGTTGATTGGATTGAGGATTTAAAAAGGGGTTTCCTAATATAGAACTATTTAATTCTATCTACGTAATTATACTACAAAATCTGAATTAAATACAAATAAATGTAATTATTAATATTCATTAATGCCCAACATGCCTACATAGGGTTGGATTTGGCTTGAAAGATGTTTGGGAAGGTTTGGCACAACCGGGTCTCCTAAAAAGTCATAAAGGTTTTCTTAACTAATTAATTAAATAAAAATATAACTTGTGCCATAATTTGAATGGTTAACATGCAAGAGATTACAATATGACCATGGCATTCCTAACATGGCTAGCATACTAGTTAAAGCACCCGACTACGCTAGGCATGCCATACTTTCTAGTCGTCTTGCATATTCAAACTCAACCATGGCTATAGTTCTTTTATATAATATAAATAAGATAAAAATAAATTAGAATTAAATAAAACCCAAAAATAATTTAAATATTCCTTTAAATTATAAGGGGTTTTACAGTATCCTCCCTCATACTCCCCACAGTACCCCCTTCCATATCCTTCATATCCTCCACAGTACGGGCCTTAGGGTGTCCTACAGTTTATGTCCCAGATGCCATACATGCCACCACAGCAGCCCATGCCTCAGGCTGGTGGGACTACTACTGACCAGATCCTCCAGGGCTTAGTACAGGCCCAGATGCAGCAGAGCGAGGCTATTAGCAGGAGTTTGGAGACAGCACTGACCCGAGCCCCCAAGCCTCTGTGGGTACTATCGAAGGGTTCCATAACATGAATCCTCCACACTTTAAGGGCACTGAAGACCTCATCAGGATCACTAATTGGCTGGTTAAGACAAAAAATCTCCTAAAGGCTTCAGAGTTATCCACAGATCTATGGATGACGGCAGTGAAGTTATAGTTGGAAGAAAATACTTACGATTGGTGGGCCGCAGAGGAGAGACGGCTAGGAGTTGATCAGACGTGGGAGGAATTCAAAAGACTGTTCAATAAGAAGTTTTTCTCTGACACTGCCAAGGATGCACTATATAACCAGTTTCTACACCTGAAGCAGAGGAGTATGATAGTTGATGAGTATGACACCGAGTTTAGCCGGCTGAGTCGTTTTGTACCAGGGTTGGTTACGACAGAGCTGGAGAAAGCCAAAAGATTTTATAGAGGCTTGAGTATAGAGTTGCAGAGATATACCAGCTCTGAGTCGAGGGTCTCCCAAGCAGCTGTTCTGGCAGAGGCTAGAACTAAGAAGGCCATAAGCAAGAAGGCAAACCGACGAGCTACTTCAACTAAGGGATCAGCTAAGACCACTACAGGAGGGCCAGTAAGACGTCCTCCCACACATCAGCATCAGCAGAGGATAGGGCCATACCAGACACCGGAGAAGGACATTTGCCATTATTGTGGCAAAGTTGGTCATATTTTGAGCGATTGTAGATGACGGCTGGGTCATTGTTTGATTTGCGGATCGAATTAGCACCAGGCTAAGGATTGCTCATTTCAGAGGATCACTCCACATAATCAGCAGCAGAGGCCAGCTATTGCAGGACCAGGAGCACCATGACCACCCTTTCCCCCTCAGGTAACCCAATTCTAGCAGGCTCGAGCACAGACGGGCAATCAGAGAGTGGGAAAGGCTTTTGTACTAGCTGCTGAGGAGGCAGAACCAGAGGTGGACGTCATAACAGGTATGGTTTTAGTTGCATCATTTCCTGCCATCACATTATTTGACACTGGAGCCACCCATTCCTTCATAGCCACTAGCTTTGCCACTAAACACAGTATACCCATGTCATCTTTATCTCAAAACTTTAGAATCCTTATTGGAGGAGAAGTTGTACCTATTAGTGGTGTTTGTAGAGATTGTTCTGTAGTGATAAGTGGTAGAGAGATGAGGGCACGACTTCTTGTATTTCCTATGCCGACGTTTGATGCGATTTCGAATGGACTGGTTGAGCCAGCATTTCGCACTCATTGACTGCCATAGGGGCAGAATCATCTTTAGACCCCCGAGTGATGCGGAGTTCGAGTTCACCAAAGAGGAAGCCTTGAGGTGCGATGCACCTGCATTGGAGAGTCATATGATGATGCAGGACACCACTCAGCACCCTGTTATCGCTGAGTTCGAGGATGTGTTTTTCGAAGAATTGCCAGGACTGCCACCTGACCGGGACATTGAGTTTTCTATTGAGCTTATTCTTGGAGCCGACCCTATTTTGTCTCGAGTATATCGACTAGCACCTAAGGAGTTGGTAGAGATGAAGACGCAGATTGACGACTTATTGGACAAAGGCTTTATTCATGCCAGTACGTCACCATGGGGAGCATCCGTTCTTTTTGTGCCTAAGAAAGACAGGACGGTGCGCATGTGCATCGACTATAGAGCCTTGAATGAAGTAACAATGAAGAATAAGTACCCTTGCTGTGCATAGACGATCTATTTGACCCACTAAGTGGAGTAAAAGTATTCTCCAGTATTGACTTACGATCGGGCTATCACCAACTGAAGGTTCGGAAAGAAGACATTCCGAAGACCGCGTTTGGATCGAGGTATGGACACTACGAGTTCTTGGTCATGCCTTTTGGGTTGACCAACGCTTCCGCAGTCTTTATGAACTTAATAAACAAGATCTTTCATCAGTACTTGGACAAATTTATGGTCGCCTTTATAGATGACATCTTGATATATTCGAAGAGCCGAGAGGAGCATGAGCAGCATCTACGAACAGTTTTGGGAATCTTGAGGGATGAGCAACTTTTTACGAAGCTTAGCAAGTGTGATTTCTTTCTCAAGGAGGTTTCATTTCTTGGACACATTATGAGTGGAGACGGCATATCGGTAGACCCTAAGAAGATCACATCAGTCAAGGCATGGCCCGCCCCTACATCGGCTTCTGAGGTGAGAAGTTTTCTTGGACTTGCGGGATATTACCGAAGGTTCGTAGAAGATTTCTCTCGAATAGCGGGGCCTATGACTCGACTAACTTGCAAGGATCAGGAGTTTGTATGGACAGATGAGTGTCAAGCCGCTTTTGACGAGTTAAAGAAGTGCTTGACCACCGCATCTATCTTGACACTACCATCGGGCCCATGAGGTTTTGTGATTTACAACGATGCATCCGGGAACAGATTAGGATGCATATTGATGTAGCACGATCATGTAGTAGCATATGCATCGAGATAGTTGAGAGTGTACGAGAAGAATTATCCAACCCATAATCTAGAGATCGCAGCGGTTATCTTTGCTTTGAAGCTATGTAGGCACTACTTGTACGGCGAGAAGGTGGATATCTACACTGATCATAAAAGCCTCAAGTACATGCTCACACAGAAAGAGTTGAATATGCGATAGCGACGTTGGTTGGAGTTGATGAAAGATTACGAAATTGAGCTACATTATCATCCGGACAAGGCTAATGTCGTGGCAGACGTATTGAGCCGTAAGCCCATGGCACACTTCTTGACTACGCAGAAGGAGCTGATCAGAGACTTGCAGCAGCTTGGTATTGAGGTAGTATTGCCTGAAGCAGATGGCATGTTAGCCAACCTCCAAATGCAATCGTCACTAGTAGATCGGATTAAGGCGGCATTACCTGTAGATGCTAGATTCCGACGACTTCGAGAGAAGACCGAGGCAGGAGAGCATACGGGATTGAGGATTCATCCCGATGGGATATTGCGATGTGGGGATCGTATTTATGTTCCTAACAGAGAGTTATGGCAGGAGTTGATGGTAGAAGCACACAGTTCGACTTACTCTATTCATCCTGGAGGAAGTAAGATGTACCGGGACTTACGACAGTATTATTAGTGGCACGGAATGAAGCGAGAGATAGCTCATTTCGTGGCCAAGTATTTGGTATGCCAGCAAGTGAAGGCCGAGCACCAGAGGACGGTCGAATTATTGTAGCTGCTACCCGTTCCCGAGTGGAAGTGGAAGTACATTATGATGGACTTCGTCATAGGATTTCCCTGGAGCCCCAGTGGACGTGATACGGTATGGGTGATTGTTGATAGACTTACCAAATCGTCCCACTTCTTACCTTTTAGAGTGGGGCAGTCCACAAAAGTTTTGGCAGAGATATATATGAAGTAAATAGTGAAGCTATACGGTGTACCAGTTAGCATCGTATCGGATCGTGACTTGAGATTTACCTCACACTTTTGGAGGAGTATGCAGGACAGTTTGGGTACGCATTTGAAGTTTAGCACGTCGTGCCATCCGCAGACAGACGGCCAGTCAGCGTATACGATTCAGACGCTAGAGGATATGTTGAGAGCGTGTATGCTTGACTTTGGCGGATCATGGGAGGACCACCTTCATCTTGTAGAGTTTTCTTACAACAATAGCTATCAAGCGAGCATTCAGATGGCTCCGTTTGAGGCATTGTATGGTAGGAAGTGTCGATCTCCTGTCTGTTGGAGCAACATCGGAGAGCGACAGATATTGGGTCCCGAGCTGGTTTTGAGCACAGTGGAAAAGGTAAAGAAAATACAAGACCACCTGCGAGCAACGCAGGATCGACAGAAGCAGTTGGCAGACAATCGTCGTCGACCTTTGGAATTCAAGGAAGGCGACCATGTTTTCTTGAAGATATCCCCCACTAGAGGCACAATTCGATTCGGAGGACATAGCAAGTTGAGTCCAAGATACATCGGTCCTTTCGATGTCTTGGAACGTGATGGAGAAGTTGCTTATAGATTGGCCTTACCACCGTCGCTGGAGGGAGTGCATGATGTGTTCCACGTGTCTCAGCTGAGGAGGTACGTGGCAGACAGCAATCACGTGCTTGATCACTCCGAGATCACAGTTGGACCGAGTTTGTCGTACGAAGCGCAACCAGTGGGTATCCTCGATCGTCGAGTGAAGGTATTGCGGAATCAATCTATAATATTGGTTCGCATAGAATGGAAGCATCACTCGCCAGGGGAGTCTACTTGGGAGCGCGAGGACGACATCCGAAATCGCTATCCGAAATTGTTCGAAGACCAAGGCACGCCTTGCATGATTAGACCTTCCAATTTTTGTATTGCATTTGACCCCCCTACCTTAGTTTAATTTCGAGGATGAAATTTTCTTTAAGTTGGGTAGGATGTAAACCCCAATATTTTATACAAAATTTATTTTTACAATTTTACTATTTTTATACATATTTATTTCTTTAGTTGAAGTTAAGGTATGTATATATGTATTATTGGTGTGTATGTGTTATACTATTAAATAGTAGTCTTCAATATTATTTGGAAATTCTATATAGTAATTTAAAAATATTTATTCTAATGCTAGTTAATTCGTCTATGCTTCTTACATATAAATGTATATGTATGAATATAATTATGTTAATGGGTATGTATATATATATATATATATATATATATATATATATATATATATATATATATATATATATATATATATATATATATATATATACATACCCATTAACATAACTATATAAATGTATATGTATGTATATATATACATATATATATATATATATATACATAATACATAAAAAAAAAATATATATATATACATAATACATAACTATATAAATGTATATGTATGTATATATATGTACATATATATATATATACATAATATATATTTATTTTATATATATATATATATATATATATATATATATATATATATAAATATATATATATATATATATATATATATATATATATATATATATATAAATATATATATATATATATATATATATATATATGGTAAAAAGAAAAAAAGAAAAAAAGAGAACGCCCACGTGATGAACAGTGCAAGCATTGTTCATCATCCCCCCAACCCGAGCCCGTGCGGAATCGAGACCCAGGGACTCGATAGAAATTTTGAAACCCAATCTTCCTCTAATATTCACCAAATCCTTTCAAAAAAAATTTGTGCAATCCTAGTTAGATTCTCCACCAATTCATACTCTAAATCCGAATCAAAATCTTAGTGTAAATCTGATTTAAATTCGAGAGAAAACTATAGATGGAAGTTCGTATAAGAATCGGATCCTTTCAGATTTTCTGGAAAAACCCTAGAGAAACCTCCTACGAACCCAATCCTTCAATCCCAGGAGTCTCCGACCATCTGTACACGCTTCTTGCTGCCTGTAACCCCAGAGAGGACGTCGGAGCGCCACGTCGTTTGTCCCGGGCCGAGAGCAACAGAGAAGACTCTGTTTTGACCCACATTGAGGTACTCCCCTTTCCGACTCAATTTCTTCCTATAAACTATATCATTTTCGATTCCGTAAGTTCCTTTGTATAGCCTAGATGACCCTCTACCAATCCCAGTAGATGGAATAATATAGTTTGGCCTGTAAGCTTCGTGAAAAATCACAAAAGTTTAGGAAAACCTGTATCGTAAGGACAGATTTTTGATATGTCGAAGGCTCTGTTCATCGCTGAATTGCAACCAGCATATTGCAAATTTTTGAAATTTGTTTGAAGGAACTGGAAGACAACATAACCGTCTTCAAATTCCTTCTTGTATTTTCTATTTTCATCCTATATAGGTTAAGTAATTCATTTTCCAAAATTGTCAAAAATAGTGTTTCAAAACAATCGATTTTATATAAACTTCACCGGTACGCCGTGCGCCCCGTCAAACCGGACGACGTGGTCGTGAACCAAAAGCATCAAAAGGTGGGCTTTGACGGAATTCAAATTGGTCGCGTGTGCGCGACGAATTTGACCCGTATCCATCGAAGAATGCCGTACCGGCATTTTGTCAAGTTTGTTCCTGTATGCAATAGATTCGAATCAAAATCCTGGTCCTGTATGCCAAGTTTGGTCTGATTCTGAGAAGGTTGATCGGAACGCCAAAATTGACGGACCCGTAACCCGATCCAACGGACGATTTTGTGCACGGCTCATCGGAATCCAAAATTGGACATACTATTGGGTTCGTCTCCTCAAACTGGATCCATAGACATGTAGTTTGACGACTTTAGAGACCGTAGATACTGGTGCGCATTTTGATGCAAAGCGGGTCCAACGGCGGACATCGTTTTGACCTGAAATTATGATTTCACCCCTGATCCGGAATTTAACTTTCGGACAGGCATTTCTTAGGTATATCTTTTTCACCGAGAACATTTTTGATGTTTGTTTTAGCATCCGAAGTCATCTGTGAATTGTGAGTTTTGTGTTGACGCTTACGACATTTGGATTTGCCCTCCTCGCACCACAAGCAAGTATACCATGCCATAGATTCTGAATGTGCTCATTTATTTTTAGTCTATTTATTTATTGTATAATTATTTCTCTAATTTGTCATTTTGTTTATATTGTGCGTCCAAGTCACACTTGGGTGCAAGTGACTATATTTAGTCATTTTCGTTATTTTATATTTTATTATGCATGGCGACTTAGAGTTAGACGACCACCTTATGAGTGTGGGATATTTTTATATCTCCTATGGCCTTGACACATGAGTATCACGAGATGAGTGAGTTCATATAGGACACGGACCTGCGTACTTGACTGGCCATCGATATGTATGGGTCGTACGACGGTTAGGAGGCAACTGCTATTAGTAAGTCAAGTTAGAAGCCATAGTAGTTGCCAACTGGTCAGGTTATGGATACATCTTGGATAGGAGCATCGGAGGGAGGGGACAGCTACTAGCGTAGGGGCTACATTTACTTTTTACGTACATATATGGGCCGATAGTGACTCGGATGAGCGCTACTTGACGGCCACTCTTTATTACTTGCTTGAATCCTTACAGCCCCTACGTAGAACGTTGTCCTCAAAAGTGCATACCACATAGACGGTTAGGAAAACCTGTAGTGTCATAGCGGCATATTTTCATATTCAGATTATTTCGGCATGTTTTTCTGTATCTTGTTAGGTCCCTCTGAGGACCTGGTGATCTCTCCAGGATTAGACGAGCAGGATTATCCCCAGGAGTACGGAGCAGCTTTGGATCCTGCATACGTCGATGACGAGGCATCTCCCGCTGATACTTAGTTTCCTCTTTATTATCTGAGACTATGTAGTGGACATCTTTTATCTTCATTGTTCTATTTTGAGGAGGTTGGACTCCATTAATTTGAGACTATTTTTTATAGCAGTTTGGAGTGGGAATGTCTACCGGGCTATCTCTTGACTTCTTTTATTTTTCCTTGAGACTTATTATTCATTCTGTGTTGAGCTGTGGATGAGATATAGTTATTATATTGTGGCTTATCAATTATTATTATTTACAGCTTATATGTACAAATATGAGGATACCACATACTGGTGTATTCTTTGTATATGTGCAGCTGGCATGCTGACGTACTTGGTCCTATATATTATGGGACTGGGGCATGACAAGTTTTTGTGGTGGCCCATGCAGGTCAAGCAATATTGTTGGGTTACCTAACTGTGCCCAACAATCCTGTATATAGGAATAGGAAATAGAATCTCATCCACTATTTAATACCTTCCTTGAACTCTTCTAAATTTCTCGTTTGACTGCTTGATTACATCCAGTTTGACTTTGTTCTAACCAAACTCAAATCTTCGTGCCAATATAGGATGAATCTTCGAAGTGGACGCTCTACCCCTCTCGCCATCACTGATGGGAACACCACTGCTCAAGAATGACCGGTGGGACAGCCACCCATGTCCCTGACCACTCCAGCACCATCCGGACTAGCCTTGCAGCCTGTGTTGACACTGTCCACTACTTAGCAGCAAGCCCCGGCACCTCAAATGGAGCAGACAGACCCCGAAAACCCGATAACTTAAGAGGAGTACCTACCACCTCTACCACCCTATCCACCTTAGTCCCTACCACAGATTCTACCTCCATATCCACAATTATTATATCCACCACAATAGCCTCCATAGTATCTACCATCTTATCCACCCCAACAACCCTTACCATATCCATCACCACATCTACCCTAGTATCCTCCCTCATACCCCCCACAGTACCCCTTCCATATCCTTCATATCCTCCACAGTACGGGCCTCAGGGTGTCCCACAATTTATTCCCCAGATACCAAACATGCCACCACAACAGCCCATGTCTCAGGCTGGTGGGACAACTATAGACCAGATCCTCCAGGGCTTAGTACAGGCCCAGATGCAGCAGAGCGAGGCTATTAGAAGGAGTTTGGAGATAGCACTGACCCGAGCACCCCAAGCCTATGTGGGTACTATCGAAGGGTTCCACAACATGAATCCTCCACACTTCAAAGGAACTGAAGACGTCATCGGGATCACCAATTGGCTGGTTAAGACAAAAAATCTCCTGAAGGCTTCAGAGTTATCCGCAGATCTATGGATGACGGCAGTGAAGTTACAGTTGGAAGGAAATGCTTATGATTTGTGGGCCGCACAGGAGAGACGACTAGGAGTTGATCAGACGTGGGAGGAATTCAAAAGACTGTTCAATAAGAAGTTTTTCTCCGACACTGCCAAGGATGCATTGTATGACCAGTTTCTACACCTGGAGCAGGGGAGTATGACAGTTGATGAGTACGATACCGAATTTAGCTGGCTGAGTCGTTTTGCACCAGGGTTGGTTACGACAGAGCTGGAGAAAGCCAAAAGATACCACATATTGGTGGGAATGTCCATCCGGCTATCTCTTGACTTCTTTTATTTTTCCTTGAGACTTATTATTCTTTCTATGTTGAGCTATGGACGAGATATAGTTATTATATTGTGGCTTATCATTATTATTTACAGCTTATGTACAAATACGAGCATACCACATGTTGGTGTATTCTTTGTATATGTGCAGTTGGCTTGCTGACGTACTTGGTCCTATGTATTATGGGACTGAGACGTGACAAAAGGAGCATCAACACATCTTCTAGACGCTACTTTGAAAAGTAGCGCCCATGTGCATAATCAAATAGGGCATCTATGCACAATCCAAAGTGTTTCTCGAAAAGTGAACGCTTGTGCATCGATGCCCCCTTTTGAATATTTCTGTTACGAAGACCTACTAGCAACAGCCGATCGCACATCTTCATGCACACCAGCATCGACGTCGATGGCCTCAGCTGCCGACCGCTTCCCTTTGGCCTTGTTAGTGCTTGTCGAAGTCTTGGGGGGCACTCGGAGCTTTGGGGCCATGGAGAGAAAGCTAGGGTTTTCTTATTGGGGAAGAAGGTAGTATGTTGCTCAGAAGAAAACGAACAGAGTAAAAGTTCTCTTCTTCTCAAAGCACCCCCACTTATAAGGCAAAGCTATATGTCAGCAGATGAAGCACAGTAATGCTTCAAATTTTTTGGATTATGTGCAAAGATGGAACGAAATCATTTTTGATCTCTTCCTAAAAATAAGGAGTCATTGTCATTCAAATGAAATGACGGCTCAAAGCATTAATTATCGACAGTTACTAAAACTCTCGTAATGATGATGACAGCCTGTCAGTAGCGTGTTGCGCACTCCCTGTGCGACGTATCAGTTTTATGCTTCTTTTTTAAAGTGTTCCAAACTTTATCCAAAGTTTGAAAACTTTGAAGGGGTCTTATAGAAGCATAAAAAGTGCAGCATCTACAAAATCGCATACAAATTGTTGCGCATTTCAGAAACAAAAATCACAGAAAGTATAAATGCATAAAGGAGATTCATTATTTAGTCATGGTTATATGAGTCTATTACAGATTCTTCATGATTACATATAAATCTATCTCAACATACAAAAGCTCAGTTCATAGTACAAAAGTGCAGTACTCGAACTGCGCAGCATGTAAAAAGCGCAGGATACTAAATGCACAGCGAACAAGAACGTCAGAGCGAATAACTTCCTTGTCAGAGCGAATCACTTCCTCATCAAAGGGAACCATTCCTTGTCTCAGCACAGGCACGTCACATGCTGCTCTGTGGCTCTTCCAGCATAACGAAGGTTGAGCACTTCAAACTCCCAAAGCTAGTGTTCATCGTTAATGCCACTTGGTGTTGTTTGAACCAAGCTCAGTTAGCACACAGGGGAAACTCTTTTCATAAACAACAATGTTCTTCTCGCAGGCTACTTCATCAAGCTTGCTACTTCTGTGAATAAAGAGTTCTGTAATCCTAGCCACCCACTGGCATAAGTTCAGTCAAGCTCGTCAAGGAGAAGACTCATCTAGGAGAAATATGTCTCTGAAAGAATGATGGGTGCACGAATGAGTTGGTCCCTTAAAATGCCCCAATTTATAAGGCAAAGTGTGGTCAAACCCACATGCCATGTGGCAGCGAGTCAAAGGCTCCGAGTTAATTAGATGAACCTAGAATTCATCACAATGAATCTCATTCAATGAAGTGTTTGACTAAGTCTGTAGTCACCACTTTTCGAGCCCCATAAAGTGGTAGGAATTAATGAGTCATTGACTCAAGACACCCCCAAAAAGCGTAGCGGTTTAACACCCCCAAAAGTGCAGCGGTTCAAAAACCCAAAAGCACAGTGGTCCAGCTCCCCGGAAAGTACAGCGCATTGGAAGACTCAAAAGCGCAGTGCCCAGAACAAAGCTCATGTATGGGGCATCACTTTAGTATTTAATGGCACATTGAACAAAGTGTCAGAAGACAACTATTGATAGCTATTAAAGCATCTGATGTCAGACATCAGTTGTCATTCAAAAGCATGGCCTCCAATGTAACTTTTGACGCTCCAAGAAGCACAGCACCAATGATGCCCAGAAGCGTACCCTCTATAGGCTCCAAAAGTACAGCTTCCATAGGTTTCAGAAGCACAGCCCCTTCAGCGCACAGTTCTATTCACAGCTTGGCACTTTCAAAAGATGTCATGTGGCCTGCAAGGCAACCGTATCTCTTCAGGTACAATCGAATCCATTTTGTTCAAACTGCATATGATACAACCAGATCTATTTTGTTTAAACAAAATGATATCTTTGAGCAGTATGCATACGAAACATGTCATTAACTCAATTATATTGATGAACGGGTATCAACCACCCAGGATTTCAGTAACTAAAAAATCCCAACAACTGCCACATGTCAGCTCATCAGCAGTCCCAATAGTACAGTTACAACAGATTCTCCAAAAATCTTGTGCGTGCAGTACTCCTAAGCGGCAAATACCCATACGCACATCGCATCTATGACCGCCTATAAATAGAAGAAGTTTTCCTTCATTCAGGATCGTCGACTGCTTCTTAATTGGCGTACCCAGATCACCACTCATAGGTATTAAGAGAGTCATATCAAATTCTTCTTATTGTCAGATCATCAACGGAGTAAAGAAGCTACTATAGTGTTCGATCTCCATCGTCACACTTTTCCAGAATCAAATGTACTTAGATTTTGTGTTTAGAATCTCTTTTGTACTCTTCTTCGTTTGTAATACAAAAGTTCTTCAACTTTTTTATTATGACAAACAGATGATAACAGAAAATATATAACATCTAATTTACAGCATTGGAACAGTTCTATATCATTAAGCATGTAGAAAACCTACTCTTGGTAGCATATGTTACAGAACATGCAAGCAATCTCTTTTTATAATTAGCAAAGCAAGGTTTCTTTTTATCTTGATTAGCATAACAACGTCTCATTCATTAAGAACATTCTTTTAAAATACAAATTCATTATTAGATGTGAAAGAATCAGAAAATGAGTCTTCGTCCAGTCACCAAGATCAATCGTCTTCTATTCTATATCCAGAATTTGATCTCTCTGTCTATCTAGTGCATTCGCGGAGTGCCAACTTTAAAAACCATCGTGGAGTGATATCTAGGCAATGTTAATTCCATGTTCTATACACATTTAACAAAATGGATTCATTTCTTTTATTACCAAGCCTACTTAGTGCAGATGAAAACTTTTATTTATTAGTGTAAAGGCCAAGTTGAGGCAAGTTCATCGAAACCACCCACCCGAATGAGGAGTTGCCTCGATCGAGTGGGACTTCGAGCAAGTCGTTGCATAGCCAACTCCAAATGTGATTTGTTTCGATTCCTTAGGTTGAACTGAACGGGACACCACACTGATGACCCAAAACTTATGACCCGAAACTTAAGAAAATTTCTAAAGTATGAAAGATCAAATAGAAAGAAGAAAGATTTCAATGACGATGAATAATCAATGTGCTATAATTATAAAAAAAACATGTCACATCAAGAAAGATTGCCCTATTGTAAGAAAGGAAGTCATTACGAGCATTCCAACAAAAGAAGAACATCATCAAAGAACTACGCCTACACAAACATCTGGTGTGAAAGTGAGGCAAGCTACTTTGACGAAGAAGAGAATCCTCATAACACTGTAAACCTATGCTTTACGGCAACTGATGCTAAGGTAACTACTAATCTCTTATATGAAGATCTTACTTTTGATGAACTTCAGATGCATTTTATAATTTACATGAAGATCATAGGAAGATGAGAGACATGTATAAGTCTGCTAAGAAAGAGCTTAAGTTAGTACACGCTGAGTATATGAAGCAACCACAGGCACTAGAAGATAACAGAGACACATCTTCTTCTAATAACACAGATCAGATATCCTCTCTGAAATTGAGTTTACATGAAGCTCTTAAAAATTTTGAGAAGGCTAATCAAGAGAACATAAAAGTGAACGACTTATATGAATCAGAGAAGAGGAAGTATAATATAGCTGCTCAAATAATAGATGCACTCATAACCAAGTATAGTGAAGCATGTGACACTTCTAAAAAGTTAGAGATCAAACTAAAAAAACAGGTAGTTCAACCGATGACAAAGATTTACACTAGTCACATCACCAAACACAAGATCAAATACAGCAAGACACAAACACACATGACTAAAGCTTCAGGGAATAATGCATTCTTCTACAATATCCACGCAAGACACCACACACTACTTCAAAGACACATATCCATCATTATGCTTCACAAAGCACTAACACGTCTGCTGTAATGTCCTACTCGACATGAGGCATTTGATTAACTTCCTGGACTTAATCAAAATATTGGACCGTGACTTGTGTTAAAAATCAAGAGAATTAAAAATGTTGCAGTCGTCTTCGTTGGCTGGATGGGATGAGTTATGGATCATGGCTCGATGGTGTGGCAACGTCAAGTGGGAAATATGGTGCTTTGTGCCAAACCATCTCTGGAGAACTCGTAGAGAATATATGTGATCGGAACAAGAAGACTATTTGTACAAGTGAGTGAAACTGTCCCTTCTTCCCTACTCCTTCATGCTTAATAAAATAAAGTACTATGTTGCTATGTATGTCCCTAAATGTCCCATGCTTTAGTTACTGAATAGTTGAGATGCTCGCATTGAATAACGCTGAATGATAATACTTGAACATTGAACTGCTAATGTGAATTAACGCCTGAGAATGAATTGATAATGTTGCTCATATTTAATGCTGCTGAAATAAATAAAACACTTGAATAATGAAATATTTAGGTGAATGATATATGAGAAATGAACTGGCAATGCTATTGACACAATGAATGAATGATAAATTATTCCTATGAGAAATGGAATACTGTGAATGATGTGAGGAATGTTTTGATGCTAATACGAAATAAGAATGTGAAATGATGAGGCTTTGGATCAATATGATCACCAAGTGTGGGAATGATGTGAATAATGGAAATGGTTAGTCGTTGAACACGGCTTGGATTTGAGATGAGATGTTGAACTATTGGCTTTGCTTACTTTCAGTTGTTTTACCATGTACTTTGTATTTATCGAGTCGGATACACATTCGCAAGGTCATGGACGTACTTATGCACAAGTCTGAGTAAGTTTGCTCAAATTATACCTGGAGAATTGGGACCGATTTAACCGAGAAGGAAACATTAGTCATACTATAGTGGCATGAGGTATTGTGGGACATTCGACTAGGCTTGCAACCTACTCTGGAATGGTGCATAGTAATACCGGTTGGAAAGTCCTTTATGATGCAGTTTCACCAACAACCACTAGTCGAATGCATGCTAATAGATGTATTAGGCATGCAGAGTAAGTATCTTATATCATGTATCTTATGCAGGTGTGCAAGTCGACTGCCGGTAGAAAATCACTCAAAAGTGATATAGTTATCTTTCATGTTAATTCAGCTTGACTGTTTAACATGTTAATGTCCATTGTGCTCTAATGTTGTGTTACTATAAATACTGCTATAACATGCTTACATGATTCACTATGATACTACACATGAACTGTAAACTGATACCAGGCCAAAATAGAAAGATCACTCTTAATAAATGTTTGCTCACATTATTACTTAGTATTGGTTTAGACGAGTTGGCTGGTGTTAGAACACGATAATATACTAACCTACGTTGTTGGCACTCTTTTTAGATGCTCAGGCTTGGGAATCTCAGTACCTTAAGATTGGCTTGATCAGTCCTGAGGTATCAAAGATTTGTTGGGCATACAGAAGCTCTCCTTGCAAAATATGATGTCTTATGTTTATAAAGGACATAATATATGAAACATTGTATATGTGTTATACCAATAAGTTGTAAGCCAAGCGGATATTTCCCATTTTAAGTCAATGTGCCCAGTTCCAATGTAAGCCTAAATAGCATGTGTTTCAGTTGGCTATTAATGTAATGTGAGTTGTATTATAAGTTTTGTATTTTGGTGCAAGATTTTACTTCATTTCAAATATCAATAAAGAGAACATATTTCTATATAACTTATTGTGAGTTCAAGTTATTTGCTCATTTTCGTTACTCTGAATCAATAAGATGTTTTGTTCAATAAAGGGATATGTCCTTATTATCACTCAATTTGTCTTTTTGGGCCACTAGAATGTGTTCCTATTTGAAGATTATCAATTTTGTACCGTCTTTGCTATGTACAAGTGCAATCTAGACTTGTACAGTATCACGCCCAAGCGAGAACGATCGATTCCCAAAGATAAATATGAGGACAAATGACTCTGCAAAATCGGGGCATAACATCTGCTATAAGTCACTATTGTGGTCACGAAGGACACATATCACGTTAATACATAGTTAGAAAGTTACTGGATATGCTTGTATATATTTTAGTTCCAAAAGCTAACATCTCAGGTGTCATGCCCCGATTCCGGAGACTTGAAAACTAGCAACTAGACGTGATATCATACAAGCCTAGATTGTACTTGTACAAGACAAAATTACTACAATTTCTAGTATTTCTCAGAAAATAACGACATTGTAGCAGAACAAAGTAGATAACTTGAAGTCATAATAAAATATAAAGAAGTATGTCTCTTTATTATTAATTGCAACATATTCCAAGACTTGTAGAGGAATACAAAGTTTACAACGATTACAATAGCTCTTGAATAGCCAACTAAACGCTAGTTATTTAGGCTTACAGCTAAACATTCTGACTTGGCTTACAATAAACTTGTCGACTTATCTTACAATCTTACTGGTTCATCTGAATTACCATGTTCCATACATTATACCCCGTATAGTAGAAGACATCATCTTACGAGAAGAGATTCTACACACCCATCAGATTTATTGATGTTGAGTACTGATCAAACGATTTTCCCATGCACGAGCATCTGTAATGATGTCCATAAACGTAGGTTAGTGTATTATCGTGTACTGATGAGCGGTGCTGGCCCAACTCACCTAAAAAGATAATACGAAGTAATCATGTTATAGGAACGTTATTAAAAGGGATCTTTCTCGTTGCCTTAGGGTCAATTTTAGTTCATATCCGACAAGAAAGTAAAGCATGCAGTTTCTCATAGTAATATAATGTACAACATATATGTTATCAATCTTTAGTGATTCTTATGCACGATTATGTATTATACATTTATAATACTTACTCTGTCTGTGTAAGATATTGTTCGGAACAACATCATATTTATCATATTTGTCACCATTTAGGTGATTCTTACCAACAACCGACATCCTTCCATGTACGTGATTAATAACTTACTCTGCCTGCATAAGACATCGTTAGTATACGACCTGCCTATATGAAGGTCACTGGCGACACGCCATCATGGACTATAATGGTAAACGGCTAACTCCGAATAGGGTACGAGTCCATGGGAGGTTTTCGAATCACCATGCTACCACTTCAGCATTATGGAATTTCGGCGCACCTTTCAAAGCAAGGTAGCAAGCCCCACTAAAAGTCCTAAAATCTCGATGTCAGTACGTCGACACCATCCTTTGTTCCCATAAGCTAAATTGGTTCCATAACCTTGGAGTACCGTTCGAAGAACTATACCTTGTGCACAAGTTGTCCATGACCATGCAAGTATACGCAACTTAGCAATAAAGAAAACATTTAATGCATGATATTGGAAAATTAAAGAAATTATACCACAATTCTCATTTGTCTTGCCACCTATGCCTTGAACCGAAGCTCGCAATACCATCTTCCCAATCCAGGGTCTTATGTAATCAACATTCAACAACAACACCGGTTAATAGAATGTGATCACTCAATCATTTCCCATATCTTTGATACCGTACAATTTCTCGGGTCATAACTCAAACATACTCACTACCCAGTTCCCGGATCTTATTATCTGTGTTACCATCTATTCATAGAACCGAGGCTCGATATACTTACTGCCGAAGTATTTAGGACTTTTGCTTCACCTATCATGTATTTTATTACAACAACACATAAATCATACAAAGATTCGTTACAGTTTTTGGGTCATGTGATTAATTATCTTTTATTATCTTTCTGGGTTCCATGCAACATAACATCTAGCAACTCAATAAGGAATCAAATCAGACAAATCCTTTTTATTAAGCGTAAAGATAAAGGATCTTCGAAGGACTCATACTACTCACATTATCAAAATGGTTTCTGCCATGATTGTATAGTCTTCCGAGCGATCCTTTCGCATATTCCTAAGTTCAATAAGGCTTCATCGAACCAACTAGCCATCTTAATGCACCGTGCGGATCGGAACACTACATAATATACCACCTCAAAAAATGTTTTGCCCCCGAAACTTAAATCAAACTCATCCTTATAACTTCAACTGAATTTATATAACTCCCCATGATCAACTTGTATTATTTAACCTTTCTTCGCATTATCTCGATTGATTTCAAATGATGTACTATCTCGTCACAATATTATAATTTGATTAAAAATAGATTATCATCCATGTTCATTCCTCCAACACTCGTGCAATTTTTTAGCACATGATAATCTTTGTTGTTGATTCATTTAAATTTAGCAAGCCACTTAGTTTAAGTCATACACATATTTTAGGCGTCCAAGAAATACATGTATTTTATCAAAGCCAAGTGATAGAAAAATCGAATAAACTACATGTGCAACTTCTTTCCTGAATACTAGTTATTTTCTTCGAATAACTCGTATAGCCTTATCTCAGTTTCAATCCATCTCAAAATTTCCACTCTTTGAACTGCCTCATCTAGGCATCAAAGGAATACCCAAGTAAGGCGCCGACCGAGGCATTAATCTTGATTGCAACTTAACATCTCTTAGAAATATTCGAATGCTTTCGCTTCGTCTTGATTCATTTATCCATCCACCATAATTGACAAAAAAATTTATAGCAACAATTCATCCAACACCATAATTCTTATTCGACCAAGTCGTATATTTAATTATCATTCGCATTCGTCCAAGTTTATTTGTATCCCGTCAAATTTTAGATCAAGATCCATCTTCCAAGTCGTACCATTATCCGACACTAGCAAAATTTTCTGATGTACTCGAAACTTTCTTGTATTAATTAAGCCAATATTTTATCATCTCTCATGTGTAACTCCCATTTCTAGCAGCATTTAAATCTGAAGGTCATTCCAATGATGATCGTTCGACGACATGCACTACCCCCATCTCGTCCTTACACCTTATCCTTAGTTTCGATGTGATTATACATCAATAAAATTATTCCGACTGTCTCAATACAATTATCGGTCAATTAGCGCAGCTCAATATAATTCAACCAACCAACCAAATCCAACCAATTCAGACTTTCCAAAGAATACCCAAAATTCCAACACTGATACGATCTGTCATTTCAACCAACATTATAACATTGAATTTCCCAATCTCTATTCTATTTCGAAGTTTACTTCACGACATACCTCACATATTCCAACTATACCCACACAACATCAATAGTACATCCTAAGGATTTCTAATAGTCAATTATTTCTTCGGCCAAGTCTTTACGGCCAACTATTCTAAGTTAAACCATACATTCAGCTAACCCATCTGAGATGGATAGATGCTAGGGACATATTTATCTCTCATCTTAGAGACAATCAATTCTTATCATAGGGACACTCTATCTTATCTCAGGGACAATCTATGATTCGACCAATCTAAGGGATATGGCACGCTACCCTAATCTCATGAACTTATTCCCAATCCGAACAACTGAAATATCATATGCTATAAATCTGAGACTTAGGCAACCAACCGACACTCTAGGGTCAAGTCTATCTACCTGTAATCATCATCGGACTATACCTAATGAAGTTATTCTAGATTTACCCATAATTGACAAAAATTCATCTAACAATTCTTATGGGTCAATCTTTCAGCCATCATATAAATTTTTACCAATCGAACATCCAATCTTCAGTTTTCACTTGCATAGACGTGGCATCGCATGCTTGATCCAACTTGTATTCTCATATCATACTCAAATTTTATCGATCCAATCGGGCCAACTATTCCAAGTCAAATCCAATATTGCTACCTCAATAGTCTATTATTTACGATATCTATCTTCCATCTTTTGAATTCATCCATTCTGTCTGTTCTCTTTTTAGCCAAATCAAATATGGCAAGTATATATTTATCTCTTCCAAAAGCATCCTCTTTGAAATTCCACAATACCAAACATGATCAGTTGTTTACAATTTGTGTTAACCATCATTATTCGTTTGTATCATCTACTTACGATCTCATAAGAAAATTCATTTTTCATGCATCGATCTAATTACTATATCAACAATCATCTAGCATCCGTATATCGGTCATCTAGTTGAATATGACATAACTCATGCAGCAAAGCTATAATCCAACAATTCTATATTCCATCCAACTCGTTATTCATGCGACAACATTATCCACCGATAGGGTTTATTACATATTCCTATATACCTTGATACTTATTTGTATTCCAGCCATCATAGTCTCATAAGAAACATCTACTATTTTATGCAACAAGGGGCAAGTACTCATTCTCCATGCCTCAAAATAGTCAAGGGTCATAACTTTTTAATTCGGGACACATCTAAATCCTTCAAGCACAACTGGACATATGCAAGGACTATCTATTTTCTCAAGTCCATTCTCTACATTTGGGTTATCGATGCAACTTTCTGTATCCTCTGAATCATTTGCAACATTTGAGTAAACGCCTAATATCATCATCTGCTCGTTGATGTCCAACATGCAATTTTATCTACTCAATCCCAAAATCATTCAATATTCGATCCACATTTGTTCTCCTAAAAATCGTTTGATACAACACCCAACCATTGATACCGAACATACAATCTTTTCACCCAGTTGATTCAAGTCACCACTTGAATCTATAATTTATACCATCTCCAACCAAGGCATCTACTACATATTTTTTAAATTTTTGTTATGCAACATAAAGCAAACCATCAAAGTCTCACAACGGGTCATCCAAACTCAATTATCAAGGGACACAACTAGTCATCATGTATCAACCGTACTCCCAGCTATGACTTGATACTATCCCATACCTTACAGGTAAGGCATTAATATACTATGAACATGGTACAGGGATATCTTATCACTAAAAGGTAGAGGCATATACCACTCAGAACTCGAGCCATTCTCGACACAATATTTTTCTTCGTACAGATCCAACGTCCATTCTGGACTATCTATCTATCCCACAGTGGCTCTGTTGACCACAAACACCAAACCAAATCCCTCGCATCTGAAACATAACCAAGCCAACACACATAAGCCAACTTAAAATTTTTGTCGATTCTCATTCACTGAAATTCGTGCACATTTGCTTTCCAATAGACCATGCCATCACCTACTGTCGATTGTTACACAACAATCGACTTCTAATACAAGGCATCTATTATATATTATAGCCCACATATTTAGACCTATTTTATGGAACACCTAGAGAGCGCCCAGGAGGATCAATGAAATTTTAGTCAACGAAGCAAGTTAGAATAAATTTGGAAGCAACACTGAATAATCAGATATGCAACTTTGAGTCATCCTGGAAGTAACTTTGATTCATCACGGAAGCAACTTTGAGTAATTACGAATGCAACTTTGAGTCCTTGCGGAAGCAGCTTTGAATCATCATAGGAGCAACTTTGATTTGAAATGAATTCAGTAAGAATCCAAGGACGTAAAACCTGGCTTTGATACTATTATGTCATACCCCAATTTCGGAGAATCAAAAACTAGCCACTTGGCATGATGTCGTAAAAGCCTAGATTGCACTTGTACAAGACAAAACCACTATAGTTCTTGGTATTTGTCAGAAAATAACAACATTGCAGCAGAATAAAGCAGATAACTTAAAGTGTTACGACCCGCACCCACCGTGAGGGTACGAGTACGTAACAACGCCCAGCCTACGCCGCAGTGTCGGCGGTAGAACGCTGTTCTAGGTCATGAACTATAACTAGCATAATATGAATACTCTCCATAAGGAGGCCAACACAGAGGTACAACTCAATCACAATCTAAGGTAGAATGATAAAGATAGATAAACATGAAATCCAAAAGAGATACAGGAGATAGAAGTCTAAGTGTCTAAGATACATAATCCTAGAAATACATCTCAAAACTCAAATACAGTAATCCACAAGTAAATACAACTCAAGACAACTAAAATAACTATCTATACAATCTCTACTATGTCTCCTCTAGGCTAGCAGGCAACCTCCAAGCTATCTGTAAAATTTATCAACAGGTCCAGTCAGGACAGGAACGAGCACATCTCATCTAGAAAACCCAAGTAAATGACAGAGAACTATAAAGCAGTTATAGACAGTTGTATTGATGAATATGGCAGTTTATATTCAGGTGATGGTATGGAGAGACAGATAAAGTACAAAAAAAGTAAGTAACTAAACAAGAGAAGAAATCATAGCAATAAAGACTGTAAAATAAAATCTAGCTGAACTAGAGTAACATAATGAGTTCAGATGGTACAATATAAGTCGAGTGTAATCCCAATGTGAGTCTAATATAAGAAGAGTCGAATGTAATTCTAATCATTATTCTAACAAGGTGAATCGAATAAGGTGATACGAATAAGGTGATACGAATAGTGATTCACATAATGTTCTAATAATGATTCGAATAAATTCTCCAAGTGTGTTTTAAAATACTTAGTTAGACATGTAAACAGCTATGGGTAAATCCGGCACATCACACACCTGGCCGGGTGTGGAATGGCTATCGTTCGAATATATTCACAGGGGGTGGTTCGAATAGTGGGAATGTTCACATGTCTAATCAAGTATTTCCCCGCCCATCTAATACAAATGAATCCAAAATCTGACACATCAATCGAATAAAAGTCCAACCAACATATGAAGATACGAATAGGGTGATTCGAATAGTGATTCGTATGGTGATTCGTATGGTGATTCGAATAATAGAGGTAAGACAAGTAAGTATGTGTGTCGCATACATGGATTCAGAAATAAAAATACGTGTTTGTAACAGAGAATCACATACAGCTAACTAGAACTGAAGTACAGTAATTGACAAATAAATGAGAGAACTATCAGAGAATGTACTCGCCTGATGTCTGAATGTCCAAAGTAAATATACTGTCCGATGAGAGGTGTCTGGCTCCTAATTAGAACAGCACAAGTCACAACATGTCCAGAAGGGTAATATAAAGCACTACAATGCATTCTACATGAATCTAGGTCAAACTAGGCAAAAGTCAACCCTTGGTCAACTCTGGTCAACTGCACTAGTCAAACTAGGTCATGTCCTAACCCAGTAAGTCTTATTAGGCCTAACCAAGACTATTCTAGCAAGCACACATTAATACAAGGCTATACAAGCCAACATACACCCAACTCTATATAGCATGCAATTATTTAATACTCAAATAGGCAAGAATTCACATTGGATATACACTAGGTAATCTATTACTTTAACCTATATATGTCTACACATATATAAACATGCATATATTAGTATTCAACATTAGGTCTATAATCATGGCATTTCAAATGGTTATATAAATTTATATATTACAACACAATATGCTAACATATATATAATATACATACATAGCTAAGTTAACTATATTCTTAAATACTTATTTAAGAGGCTATGTGTGTGTATGTGAACATGGCAAAGGGGCAAGTGAGGGTTAAATGGGCATACATAGTGTATACATATCAAAGAGTGTCAAAGTGTAAGTGAATAATGTGTCAAGTGTGATAGTATCAACATAGTGTAAGGGGGGTACATGAGGTAATATAGGATTTGTGTTAACATAGAACATTACATCTCATTAACTTGTATATTGCATACATTACATCTATTATTACATTACATTCATGCTTGCATTCATTCATCATTCATTTATTCTCTTGCACTACTATATGCACCATACATTACATACTATGGAACCTACATATTCATTACAAGCCATACTTATACATGCTTACATTAGATAGGATACTTACACCTCATACATCATTTATTTAAACATTTACTCATGCTTGCATTCTCTATTTAGTTACATAATGTATATACATTAACATGGGTTAAAATCAAATAGAACATTATATTACACACAAGGGTGCACAAAATGCATATGCCGAATAGCAACTCCTACTAATAATGAATATTGTACCATCTCAGCATGAATTAAACTCTATGATTAAAGTATGTTATAGAACTATGTGTTAGCTTTCCGAAACTTTAAACGGATCGCATTTTTGTTTCCGAAAACTCCCGGAATCGCAAAAACACCGAGAACGCGTTTGTTTTTCGTACAGCTGACACTCAAATAATTCTCCAGAAAGTTACAGAAAGAAATAGGCCTATTAATACATGTTTTTGGAAAGCTAACTTCAATACGCTTCTTTTAAAAAAATGGGAGATTAAACCGAGCTTTGAGCTAGAAGTTATGACATTTCGAAGTTAGGGCTGAAATTAAAAACGTGAATAAAAATCATGACGGATTTAGATAGTTTGAGCCAAAAGAATACACAATATATATCCTAATTATCCACAACAATAATAGCAATAATAATATGAGGAACCATACTCACAAACTTGATTATATAATCATCATGAACCATTTATTACATATATAAATATAGATACACTCTCATTACAATATATATATATAAATCTATATATGTAACATGAACACATCCACAACACAAAGGACACTCCTATGACCTCCAAATGGACAAAAAATAGACACAAACGGAGATACAACCATGGGGGTCATTCCTATGGGTTTAAAATAGACCTATATGCATGAGGAAATGAAAAGAAGAATGGATTTATACCTCCCGGTAGATCGAATCGAAGAAAAACCTTCCCGGAGCGACACCGACACATAGAGATTCTAAAAGAACACGAACGAGCTCCGAATCCTCCCAAACTTGGGTAGCTTCCTCCTTGACTAGAATGGAGAAGGAAAGAAGAAGATTTGGTGGTAAAATAGAAGGATTTGGTGGAAAAATTGCTAGGAATTGCTCTCTAGGAATTTGGGGAAGAACAAGAGAGAGAAAAATAGATGGATAATGACAAATGGGAGGCTCAACCCTATCCTTATTGTGGCTGGCCATAAAGGTAGTTTTGTCCTATTAGGAAAAGTCCAAAAGCCCCTACTAACCTATTCTATGAGTATTAGGAAAGGGCAAATTGGTTGGGGCTAAATTAGTCATTCTAAAGTCTCTAATCACACTAACCTTATCCATAATAATTAGTCTAACCTCTAACTAAAATATTTCTATCATGTGGACTAAAATTAATATCATATGGGCCATGCCTAACTAGTGTGTGGGTCCCACTAGAGTCAAACTACCTCCGGGTCCCCGTTTCAAGTCGGATTGAGTTAAAATTCGAACCCGACTCAAATAACCCCAAAACAATATCATAAATAATAAAATAATATCAAAATAATTCAAAGAGGTCAAATGCAAAAATATCCTTAGGCCAAAAATGATATTAAAATATCATAATCACATGGTTAGGCTCTAGGTCAAACAATCTCTAGGATTTTACTAGCAAAACGTCAAAACTACAAGTCATTGATTTAAATAATTTTAAAATGATTTAAAATCATCTAAAATCATATCATGAATTAAATATCATTATTAAAATAATTATAAACATGAAATTTCAAAATTACCCTCAATCAGAAAATTAAAATAAAATAAAAAAATCAACCCAAAATTTAGGGTGCTCACATAAAGTCACAATAAAATATAAAAGAATATTGTTTTTTATTGATAATTGCAACAGATTCTAAGACTTTCAGCTGAATACAATGTTTACAACAGATTACAACGTCTCTTGAATAGCCAACTGAACACTTGTCATTTAGCCTTACAACCAAACATGTTGACTTGGCTTACATTGAACGTACCGACTTGGCTTGCAATCTCACTGGTTTATCTAAATTACCATATTCTATACATTATGTTCTGTATAGCAGAAGACATCATCTTAAAAAAAAGCTTCTGCACACCCATCTGATTCATCGATGTTGAGCACTAATCAAATGGTTTTCCCATACACGAGCACCTGTAATGATGCCCACAAATATGGTCAGTACATTGTCATATACTGGTCAGCGGTGCTAACCCAACTCACCTAAGAAGATAACACTAAGTAATCATGTGATAGAAACATTATTAAAAATGGTCTTTCTCGTTACCTTAGGATCAATTTTATTTCATATCCGACAAGAAAGTAAAGCATGCAATTTCTTATTGCAAGCACCCTGATTATTGGATTGACCCTCTACAAGGAGAACATAAACATAGCCTAACCAAACCCATTTACTATTATGCTCTATCTTGTATACTTAGGATTAGACAAATGGTAGGTATCACTTAGCTTGGTCAGGTAAAAAAAGGAGACTTATATAACTATGATAATAATATGGTTAGGAGGATATAGTTAGGCGTTTAGATTAGATGCACAATTTATAAGTTTCATAATCCCTACCGAGATAATCACAATAATATGTGAGGACCCCTAGTAGGTAAATAAGTTGGCAACCTTTCAAATTTAGGAAGGAATTAGTGGCCATGGATGGTAGGAAAACAATTATAGGTAGTTAAATTAGTATTAGCTTGCCAGTTGTTTATTTTAGGCTAGAGTAGCAATCTTTTAGAGTACGTCCCTTAAATATTTGAAGACAAGATGGATTATTTGTTTGATGGTTGAAAAGTGTCTTCTCCCTTATCATTATTGAGTGGTTTGATAAATTGAATTTCGAGGACGAAATTTTTTTAAGGTGGGTAGATTATATGTACCCTAATTTTTGAAAATTATTTTATTTTATTTTATATGATTTTTATTTATTAAATTATATTTAATCTTTAATTAAGTCTATAGATGTACTTTTCTATAGCTTTAGTTTTTTTAGCACAATAAATGCCAATCTTTTGAAACGTCCTTCATGATTTTTGAAGTAAACAAGTCTACCTTTATTTTGATATATCATGTCCCATCCAAACTTATCCCCAAATATTTTTTTTGACTTCGCACAACTCCGGATCAATTTAGATCAATTGACCGTTTACCGTTATTCTAGATCTAACTTCCAACTCAAGTTCGAAACTCAGGATCGATCAAAACCATTTGACCCAATATATACTTCTGACCCATTTTGAGCCTACGACACATATTCTAATGGTGTGCCACTCAATCGAGCTCCCATGTGTTATTTACTTGCGAATGGTACAAGAGACTCATTGGTTGACTTTTCGAGTTTATTTGACTAGAAGATATATTTGGACCCTAACCTAGCCAACCCCACTAGGTAGAGCCATGTTAGGTTGCCATGACTTAGTAGAATTATTTTAAATTTATTTTTAGGCTAAATAGATTTAAATATAATTTTGTATATATATGATTATATTTACAATAGCCTAATATTATATACAAATATATGATCTTAGTCATGGTTAAGTTTTGAGATACATGTTGACTAGGAATTATGGTACAGATAGTGTAGTCGTATGCTTTGACTAGTGGATTAGCCATGGTAGGGAAGGCCTAGCCATATTTGTGTCTCTTGTATGGAAACAAGACAAGTCATGGCTTAACCCTTATAAATAGATTAATTAATTAATTATTAAGGCTTTTTACTTTTTAGGAGACCCAGTTGTTCCAATCTAGTCCAGACGTGACCTGAGCCAAATCCAAATCTGGGGGTGTCAATGGATGCTTATCGGTACAGATATGACAATATACGTATTTGTATCAGAATTTTTTTGGTAATATCCGAATTCGATCCGATATCCGAACGGGTAGTTCTTTTGACACTCCGAATTCGTATCCGTTTAGTTTAACGAATATCGGATAAAATCTAATTCGATCTGTTATAAGCTAAAAAAATTCGAATATACCTAGTCTCATGTTATTATCCGAACATCCGAAATATTAAATTATCCAAAATCCAAAATATTCAAAATTTGATAAACTATGATAATTTATATTAATTCAGAACATAAATATTCACTAAAATGGATAGAACCAAATTAAAGTTTAATATGTATAAACCAAAGCAATAATCAATAGACAATCGATCAATAAGCAAAAAAGATGATTTATAATTTGAATACAAGAGGTATAAGAGTAGAAGATGAGAAATAGTTTGAATATGTGGAGCTTCGGAAGATGACCGGAGCAGTATTGTTGAAGGAATAGCTGAATGGCTAGGTTTCATAAAATAGTGAGGATGTGGATGCTGAAATCGGTCGACGGTAAGCACGTCTTCTCGACGAGGTTCTCGACCAAGCAAAAGAAGTCGTGGTTTTGGCTTCGGGAGGTTTGGGATACTGGAGGGGCCCAAACACAGCAGGATTTATTGGATGAATTCCATCGATACATGGGTTGGATAGTTGAAAGGCTTGGACATGAAAGAAAAAAAAAGAGTTGCAACATGAAAATTAGTGAGTATGCTGAACTCGGTCGAATCCAGCGTCCTTTCATCTTCCAAATTATAATTAATATGTATGAGTTACTAATGTATATACATGCATAGAAAATGTAAGAAGCATGCATGCACATGGATCGGCGTGGCCAAGGGCCATAGGACTTCTTTAATCTTCAGCTTATATATTAACTACCATGGTCTATATTTCCAAAGAGTCTAGTTGCATGCGAAACATGCACATCATAAGTGTCCACCAGCCATACATATAACATTAAAAGACGTAGATAGAAAAATAGAAGACGAAAAGTTATAGTCAAAATGAATCATAAAGAAATTATTCAAGAAAATTACACTTTTATCTTATATATATATATATATATATATATATAATTTTGGATATCCGAATCCGATATACGAATTATGCATTTTAAATTCAGATCAGATATTATCGAATTCGAATATCTTAATATCTGAATTCGTATCTTAAAAAATATAATATCCGAAAAAAATTCGAATTTTAGAATCCGATATCCAAAATTTCGAATAATATCAAAAGTTCGAATACGGAATAGAATCGAATCGGATTCGAATTTTCAACTATCCATTGACAAGCCTATCCAAATCTATGTAGAAAATTAGTACGTCCAGAGACGTCCGTAAAGATATATATTGCATATAATTGCATTGGTATTTTAATTTAATGGTCTAGTGAGTATATACTCCCCTTGGCGCCGTCGCTCCCCCCCTCCTCCTCTGCTCGTGGGCTCGCCAGTTCCCTCTTCCTCTCCTTCCCAGGCGGAGTCTTCCGCTCTCGGTGCCGCCGTCTACTTGGCCGGGAAGACGCGCCCCATCCCCCTCCCTCCCTCGGCGGTCGTTGACCGTCCTCCCCCGCGCAGGGTCTCCCCCGATCCTTGGTGGGCGGTCCCCTCCGCCGGCCCCCTCCGGCCTAATTGCCGGCGCTCCCGCCCCTGGGAGTCGCGCTGGCATGGGCCTCTCCCGCCCCCGGGCCGCGCGCCCGCCTTGGGCAGCGCGCCCTCCTCGTGCCGCGTGTCGTTCAGGTCTGCGGGCCCCTCCCTCGGGCAGTGGAGCGCCCCCCCTTGGGCCCTGTGCTGGCGTAGTTCGAAATTCGAATTTGGACCTTTGTCGGTTTGCGTGTCTCCTTTTTCCAAAAAAAAAAAAAAAACCTAGTTAGGGCAGTAAGCCCACACTCTCCCCCCTGTTTCGAAATTTTTCGTAATTTCGAAATTACCTTTTCAAATATTTTGTACTTTCTACTTTGTCTACAGGGCTTTTGTGTTTTCCGGCCCCTGGTACTTGTACTGCTCGCTTTGAGCGCTTTCCATTCAATAAAATTACTGTTTAAAAAAAAAAAAAAAAAAAAAAAATATATATATATATATATATATATATATATATATATATATATATATATATATATATATATATATATATATATATATATATATATATATATAGCTTTTAATAAATAAATAGAATTTGTAAGTAATAATTATAAGGTAAAACCAATGGCTATACTTTTAGAATATTCTATAAATATTGTTTGCGTTTATTTAAATGTGGGTGCACTAAATATCATACTAATATACATAGGATATGTAGGTGGAAATATAGGTGTATATATATAATCTCTTTAGGATAAACCAACCTTTATGTATATATATATATTTTATATATATATATATATATATATATATATATATATATATAGTTATAAAAAAAAGTTATATATAAATATATATATATATATGTATATATTATATGTGTGTGTGTGTGTGTGTGTATATATGGCGGAGGACAAACCGAACGCAGTTTTTCGAAAAGGTAACTGCAAACAACCCACCACCCTTCAATCCTCGAGCGCGACTCAGCCTTTCCCACGGCCCCGACCTCATCGTCGACCATGCGCGTCGTCGTGGTAGCCCGACCGGAGATGGCAGCAGCAAACAGCAGAAGCACCACAAGCAGTCGGAAACAGCAGCAAGTACCTCGTACGTCACCAGTTCTCTTCCAATATACTCCTATTTTTGAACCATAAATTTTCTCGCGTGGTCTAGGTGCCACCAACAAACCCCTTCAAATGGTTTGTCAAAATTCGTCCTGTATTTTTCATGAAAATTCTTGGAAGTTCAAGAAAAATTATAAAATTGAGAAAACCAAACTAATAGAAACTTGGTTTCGGAAGCTTGTTGGAAGCCGTTTCCTAGACGGTGGATTGCAAAGCATAAAATTTTTGTTTGAATAGACTTTTAGATAACCTAAACACCATGGAAACTCCATTATTAGTTTTATTTCTAGTTAGTTAGAGAGCAAGAGAAATCAGTTTGAAAATTAAGAAAATGTCAAAGAAAAACAGTTTTTAAACTTAGAAAATTTCTCGAAATGGGGTCCGTCCTGACAATTTGCATGATTTCAGTGCAACCTAAAGGCATCGAAAGGTGCATACGGATGTTTCGGATGTGTGGGCTTTGACGGAGCTCAAATTGGTTACGTGTGCTCGACGAATTCGAGGCGTATCGATCGAGGTACACCGTATTGGCCCCTTTGTAAAAATCTTAATTACTTTGTGCACGTTCGTCAAATCGTCATGAAACTTGTGCCACTAGACTCGTATCATTTTTTGGTCCTGTGAGCCAAGTTTGGTCCGATTCTGAGATGGTCGACCGAAAGGCTATTTTGGTAGGCCCACGATCCGACTCAACTGACGATTTTGAACAACTCATCGAAATCCAAATCTGGATATACCATTGCGTTCGTACCAAAAAACTGGATTCATAGGTATATAATTTATTGAATTTAGAGACCATAGTTTCTGGCATTTTATTTTGTGCAAAGCGGGTCCAACGACGGACATTGTTTTGACCAAAAATTACTGTTTTTTTCCTGTGTCCAGAATTGGACTTATAGATAGTTAAGTTTAGACATTTTTCTTATGCCCAAAATATTGATGATGTATATTTCAGTATCCGGAGACGTTTGCGGGAGTTTGACTTTTACGGCTCATTGATTGGATATTGTTGGTTCTGCGCACTCCCATCCGGCAAGTATACCTTGCCAACTTTGTATAGTTTAATTACATGCATGCTTCTTATTATTCTTTTCTTGTTCATGTCTCATTATCTATTATATACTTGTCGTCTAGCCATGATTTATTTTTATGTCTCTTACATGTTATCACTTACTTTCATTATTAGTTATCTTTTTATATTTCCATACATGACTTCGATAGTGTTGTTTCCTTGCGTGACTTGACTTGACCACATGTTCCATGATACTTTGTCTTGACCCTAAACTAGTACTAGGATTGACTACTTGACCACTCTTGTAATGCATGTGGTTCGTATTGCGTATCTTGGTATACGTATACGTAATTTGACCCGTATTGCATGTCTTCCTGCTTAATTTATTCTAGCATTTCATTGATTGGTTTATTCTTGGGTTGGTTCGGCATGGCTTGGTTTGCTTTGGTTCATCATGAACCAAAGGTGAACCCTCCTACCTACCACCACCCTCCTTATTTATAACCCCTTCCTTTTCTCTTTCATCATTATTTCCTTCCTTCTTCATTTACTCTCCACCATTACTTCTTCAACCACCAGGAGGGAGAGAGAGAGAGAGAGCTTAGGCAAGTAAAAACTTGTTTCATGATGGATCTCGAGTTTTATTGATCCATTCTCTTCCTTACTTGATTCTAAGCCTCTTTAGAACTTGACATTTTTCTATTTGATGGATGGATTCTTGTAGATCAAAGTTTGTAACTTTTTGGTTTTCTTGGTTTTGATCTCTAAAACTTAGTTATTTTCGAAAACTAATGGTTCTATGTTGTAGAGAATTCAATTTCATGTAGTTTTAGCTTTTGTTTCTCTTGATTTCGACTTCGGATGAGTAAGTTATGGCCATGACAAGTTTTCGGAACTTTCATGGCTGAACTTGCTGTTTGGGGACGATGACCCCCATGCGACCGGGAGGCCATGCGTCGGGAGGCCATGCGCTGTGAAGTCCCGACAACACATCCCTTAACTCCGAGCATGCTACGCGCATGTACTGAAGACGCAACGTGAGTTATCCCATGGTGCAGGAATCCCACGTGCCGATTTATGCAGGAATCACACGCGCCGATTTGTGCAAAAATCCCACGTGCCGATTTGTGCAGGAATCCCACGCGCCGATTTGTGCAGGAATCCCACGTGCCAATTGGTGCAGGAATCCCACACGCCGATTTGTGCAGGAATCCCACGCGCCGATGGTGCAGGAATCCCATGCGCCGATTGTGCAGGAATTCTATGCGCCGAAATTGCTCTATTTTATCGTTTTTGCCTATTTAAGTTGTTTTGTAGCTAGAATCTTAAAAAACTCAATACATGAAAGTTGTTGACCTTTTTCTTAGCTTCAAGAATGTGTCACTAGTTATTTTATGCAAGTTTCTCTCATTCATGATAAGGTAAGAATAGAACACGATAGTGGCCCGCCGTGGCGCACTCTTAACAAGTAAACTGACATGATATATTATGACATGCAGTTACGACAGCTAGCCTGACACGATAAGTATGAAAGACCTGGATACCATGGGCGATTGTGTTTGTACAAATAAACTGGTACTGTCTTGCATCATGTCTAGGATGGGGATCCCTGAGTACCACGGTCAGGGGTACCTACTAAAATTGACTAAGGCTAATTAACTAGAATGATTCAGTAGTCATGAAGAGATTCCCAGCTACAGGCAATCCCGTTATCTGGGCGAATTCAGTAGACTTGTAGCCTACCGATGAGTAGGGCACATTTCCAGCACACGGTTATGTGTTGCATTCTTCATAAACGGACATTCGACCTGGATAACTGGATGGTCTGCAGGGCATGTCGCTGTTGGGATAATCTTATTGCATCTTGCTAGTAACTAGGCCTGTGATAATCCTAGTTAGTTAAAGTATCAAGCCGTACTCTTGATTGGACGTGATTGATTGAATGGAGTTTATTCCAGCTTAGTCTTATCCTGATCCTGTGCAAGATTGTGACAGGACATGATTATTGATGCTTGCCTTAACAATAACGATCGGGGGTCCAGTTTTGTTCAGGCGAAGGGTTACAACCCCAGTCCTTGTTTGGTTTAAGGGTTGTAACCTGGCACCCGGAGCAGTTCTGTGTCCTCTCTTCGTTTATTGTCTTATTGCTCCCCATGCCATGCTTATCATGTTTTACCTTACTTCAATATCATGATTATTCATACTGGCCTTAACAATAAAGATCAGGGGTCCAGTTCTGTTCAGGCGAAGGGTTATAATCTCGGTCCTTGTTTGGTTTAAGGATTGTAACCTGGCTCCCGGAGCAGTTCTGTGTCTTCTCTTCCTTTATTATCTTATTGCGTCTCCTGCCATGCTTGTCATGTTTTATCTTACCTCAGTAACAGGATTATTCATGCTGGCCTTAACAATAAAGATCAGGGGTCCAGTTCTGTTCAGACGAAGGGTTACAATCCCGGTCCTTATTTGGTTTAAGGATTATAACCTGGCTCCCGGAGCAGTTCTATTTCCTTTCTTCATTTATTGACTTATTTTACCCTATATTCTTGCTTACCAACAAGTAGTTGAGACAGATTTCTATTCAGGTGAAGGGTTACAACCCCGGTCCTTGTTTAGTTTAAGGGTTGTGACCTAGCTACTTGAATGGTTTTCTCGTACTCAGTTTACTGTTGTTATCTCTATTATTATCAATTCTTTATTTATTATCTTTAATATTCTATTGTGATATGCTGGTTTTAGTTCCTAAGTGAAGCCTCCTTTGTGGCACTTGCTCTTTCTGGGGTCTGACCCAGCTGGTTTTGTATGGCCAGATATCGGAGCAGTAGCAGAGGATCTACCTACCTTCCAGCCAGATGGTGACCACCAGGCGTAACCCTGGCAACAAGTGGGTTTCTTTTTGTTCCCCCACTTTACAGTAAAATTATTCTTTTGAGGCGTTTAGCCGACGAGCACTTGTTAGCTCGGTTGTACCTTTATTTACTGTCTGCCTACAGGCTGTAACATGATTGGCAAATCTTAGGGTTGATCATGTATAACTGAACTCTTGCTAGTCTTGACATTTTGTACGACTAGCTTCATGATCATCCAATATGTAATATATGGGATGCCTTGCTATTATATATTTGGTGCTCTGACATCTTGTAACTATTATTGCTTGCTTGAGATTGACACACTAGGCTTGTTCATGACCATAAGAGACTGTTGACTTGTAGTTAAACCCTCATGTATCTAGACAGCCATGACCGTATAGCGAGGTGGGTTGTACTTTAATATATGTAGCTGGCTATGTACGCCCCCGCTCTCTAATATTATGGTTTTGGGGCGTGACATGGTTTTAGTGGTGGCCCATACAGGTCTTGTAAATCAAGATATATGAGGGTTTACCGAATAGATGTCTCAATCAGTACTCGCCCTTGATCTCTGCTCGTATCCTCTGAATCCCTGAATTCTTGATCTGATCACATGCTTGTATCGTTGATCTATCCTGGTCCTTCCTTATTGTTTCCTATGTCGTCTTCTTCAGCAGCATTATTCCTGGACCTGCCGATCAGCAAGGCGGAGCACCTTCCGCGGACCAGCAGCAACCTGGAGATCAAGCCCAGCATTCAGGAGTAGCCTCCAAAGTTATGCCTACCGGGGGAGAACCACCAGTTCAGCCCGTCCAGCCTCAGAGCCTGATGATGGCACTTTGGCGGGTCTCATCAGGTCACTATTAGCCTCCCAGGATCGTCGAGGAGATGCCTTACACCAGGCGGTGGCAGACGCTTTGACCAGAGGAGGTCATCAGGGTAACAACACGGCCAATAGCTTCAAGCGCTTGAACCCTCCCTTCTTCGACGGCAGTGAAGATGCTATCGCTGCTGATGCTTGGCTTCAGGACACAGAGGTGATTCTAGAAGCAGCCAGGACTCTAGAGAACGAGAGGGTGGCCGTAGTGCGCCTGTAGTTACTAGATCTTGCCCGTAGCTGGTGGGCAGCGTAGGCCGATGGATTAGTGTTGTTTGCCATTGATTGTAAAGTACAGAATAATTATCGGATGACTGAACTTAGACTCACAATACAAACTCGCTCGTACAAAGAAAGCCTAGGGACGAAAACCTAGGTACAGCAATCTAAGTACAATTATTTATTTTAGATTCTGGAGGGTGACGATAGAGGCTCGAAAAAGCGACGGCAGCTCTGCCTTACTCCTTGGACGATCGGGTGCAGCCTTGGCTCTGGAGAAGAACTGCTTGGCGTTGACGAAGAATGCTCTCCTTGTTCTCTCTGTATATGCTCCTCTGTCCTTTTGATTTCTGTATATTCTCTCTCTGATTCTCTCTGGATTCGGGGAGGCTTGCAAGGGAATGGCACCTTGCTATTTATAAGAGTGGGGGGCATCATTAGGGTTTTGCAATGATTGCCTATTCTCAAAAGTCGGCGGCCTGAGAGTTAATTAATCTGGGCCGTCCATCTCGAATATAATAGATTTAAGCAATTAATATGATTACCTTAAATCTCTGTGGACAATAAATGTTGATTGCCATAAATATTTACGACTTATAATGGCCTGCCACGTGTCTAATTTGCTCGATTTGATTTGATCTGGGCACTTATGGTGATTGCAACAAATCTAATTTTGTTAGAATTTGTTAGCACCCATAATTCAAGGAAGATAAGACTGCCACGTGTCTCAATCGTCGTGACAAGCGCCACGTGTCCTCACTGGGTTATCTTGACAGAGCCACATATGAGTGGGCCGCATGAAGATGAACGGCCGCATGAAGATGGGCAGCCGTATGGGGATGAACAGTCGCATGAAGATGGGCAGCTACATGGGAGTGGGCAGCTGCATACTGATGGACGATCGCATAAGGGATGCAGCCGCATGAAGATGGACGGCCGCATGAAGTGGACAGCCGCATGCTGATGGGCGGCCGCATAAAGGATGCAGCCGCATAAAGATAGGCGGCCGCATAAATGCAGCAGCCGTATGCCTCGGGATTTGATGGATTCTGCCAGCTGTGAGAAGATTTTTTTCCTCTTCTATAGGAACGTGCCTTTATGTCAGTCATTATTGCGCCTTTATGTTAGAGTTGTCTTTTGTCAGTGCTGTCAGACGTCAGGGCATTAAATGCAGCCAAAGATGAAGGAAAAAAATTGTCGATGGCCACGTGGCTCTGTGTCTATCCGAGCCGCATAGACGTTTGAGCCACATGGACCCCTGAGCCGTATGGGCTCTCTGAGCCGCATGGAGGTTTTTTGCCGCATAGACCTTTCTTTATTCTTTTCCATGCTTCTACAAGACCCCTTTAAAAGTTTTCAATTTGTAAAATTGAAATACTTTGAATAAGAAGCATGGCTATGTGTAAACTCCTCTGGCTGCATGGGGTATTCTGGCTGCATGGGGTGTTCTGGCCGTATGGACGTCCCAGCCGTATGGCCTCCTCAACCGCCTGTCCATCTGAGCCGCATCGACTAACCAGCCGCATGGACTGTCTGGCCGCATATGCTGTCTAGTCGTATGGGCTTCTTGCCACGTCATCCTACCACATTTGTAAATCTTTTGCATTAATTGCCTTTAATTTGCTGTCAAATTCTGAAGCCGCTTTTCGGGGCAGGATACCAAGAGTTTGATCTTTATTTAGTCGGTTCATCTCGATAACCGAAGAGTCGGTTTTCACGCTGCATGCGGATCGAAGCACTCTCCTTTTGCCTATAAATAGGAACACGTTCAATTGGAGAGACTTCTTTATTCTCTCTCGTCTTCGACCCTTGCTGCCCTAATTTTTTGTCTCTGTCTTTCTTCTTCGACCGTCGGACGACCACGGCCCCCAAGTCTTCCAAAGCTGCCTCTGCGAAGGGCAAGAAAGCGACTTTTTCGTCAGCCACAACGCCTATCGTGCACCCTGACGTCCATTCTGCTTTTAAGGGTAAGGATTGGATGGTGTATTGAATGCTTTGAACCCTAAAACACATGGCTCTGTTGCATGTTTTATGCACAAGCCTTCGTTTTTCATCTTTATTAACCTGCCCAAGTTCAACATGATGAAGTCGCATATATTGCATGGGCCGCATGGCCCTCTCATATCTGAGCCGCATGGGGCATGCCCTGTGTCTGAGCCGCATGAGAAGGACTTGAGCCGCAGAAGCACTTCTAGATTTGAACCGCATGAAGTCCTTTTCAACAGGACCGCATGAGCTCCTGCTGAATCTGGGCCGCATAAAGCTTTGCTAAGACGTGCCGCATAAGCTCATCTGCTAAATAGAACCGCATAAGCTCTATCGAAGCAGTACCGCATGAAACCCAACTGAATGTGGGCCGCATAAGGCTACGTTGAATCGAGCCGCATAAGCTCATCTGCTAAATAGAACCGCATAAGCTCAACTGAACCGCATAAGCTCTATCGAAGCAGTACCGCATGAAACCCAACTGAATTTGGGCCGCATAAGGCTATGTTGAATCGAGCCGTACAGACCCGTGGGAGCCTTTTAAGAAACTCCAAGTATTTCCGTTTTTAACCATCTTTTAACCTCGCTTCTTTTGTCTTTCTTCAGTGGATCTGCCAATCAATCCAGTAGGAGAGCTTTTGGTGGGTTCAGCCCAATATGCCATGGGTGTGTAGCTCGATGACTTAGTTCGCCATGTGTCAGATCAGCTTCCTGCCGATGAGCCATTGGAGAGGGTGAGCGCCATCAAGAACCAGCCTCTCCACTTTCTTTGTACTATGATGAACTCGGGAAGGCTGGAAGGAGAGTATCTGAAACCGGCCTTTCTCTTCGGGGATGCCCTATCCATAAATAACCCCCGAGTATTGGAAGTTTCTGAGAGCTGGGATTTTACTCTGGATCGGGTGGAGATCCATATTCCCGAAATGGAACGTCATTTTTCCCTCTCGTGGTTCAATATGGTACCATTGAGCAGGAAGATGGTGGGCTCCATAACTCCAACCCAATCAGGGATATTCGTAGGCAATATCCATTATAATAAGAATATTGGGTCAACATATGTGAGCAGGGATTCGGTCAGTCGGAGCGTGATGGGACTGACTCCAGGTACTTTCATAAATGTATCTGGTCCCAACTTCACGTTTACTCTAGCCGACACCTTCCTGTATCAGCTTGCTCGCAAGGGGTCTTATCCTGGTGGCAGATTATCGTTACTGAACTGGATAAACCCCATCCCTACGTGGGCCAACCTGACCTCATGGATCCTGAGGAAATATGAGGCATTCTTTCGGGAGATTGACCTCTATTATGCCATCTGGGGCACCTGCTACGGGTTACCCATCAACAAGCCGTTGTTTATGGCTCTTTTGGAAATGTATAATCGGCGAATGGGAACTTTCTTCGCACCCGGAGGGGAGTTGGGACTCGCTCTCCATGAAATACATGTTGTTTCTAAGCTGCCATGACGGGACGAGGCCTTTGAAGTGTACACCCCGACAAATGTGGAATTCGAGGATCTGGATCGACGATTCTCGGGTTTCGTTGCCGTGTACCGGGAACTGCTATGCCACCACAGCATCAGTCACCAAACGGCTATCAAGAAGAACGATAGCTCAGAAGGAAACGTACCCCATACCACGTCCTGGGTTTCATATCTTTTCAAATTAAGTCCCTCTGGCCGGGTTTCTTCTCGAGGCCCTCAAACCCAGGAGGAGATAAATAACCTGATCGAATGCCAAGAGGTCGAAGTCCACCAGTGACAAATTTGGGAGTCGAACTGACTCCTTCATCTATTTCTACCACGGTACCCGGCAGATGTATGAAAAAGCGCTCTTAGCCGGATTCTTGATGGTGTGGCTACGAAACTGTATAGTTTCGGGAGGGGCAGGTTCTATTGAAAGGATCAGCCGCCACTTCATCCTTCCTGCCGTGAAGCTGGTCTTCAAAGTCAGGCTGGCCTGTCTTTCGGCCATGGTGTAGCATACACCACGGCCTCCGTGCCTTTTCGTCCAAGGTTATTGCCCGCGAGACGACACTGGACTTTGAGCGAATAGAGCTACCTTACCATTATCTAATGGGGTGGCTATTGATGTATTATCGGTCGTTAATGAGGCCCGGAGCAGAAGACGGTGTTACCGCTGACGACGCTTTCCTCTTCCGATACCATCGTCAGCCTTGGGACTATGACACCATGCTAGCCTGTCGGAGGGCGCTGGCGAGAGTTGACGGACATGGCTTCTTTGTGTCTGTTCCTCAATTTATTACTATAGAAGTAAGGGGTATACATGTTGACGGCATTGAACCTCCCCTCCTCTTATCTGAAAAAATGCTCCTCTGGCTACACAATATTCGTCCGACGCACCTGGTATACCGTTATCGCAATAACGTGTACCTGGAGCCCTACTTGCCTAGTAGGTTCTCCCGCCAGTTCGGGTACAGCCAGCTGTTCCTTGATTGTCCCAGTGCTTGCCTAGGCTTTGAGGGTAGTGTCCTTGATGGTATCAGGGCTTGGCATTATTACAATACGGTTCATACCTGAGCTAGCTTCTCGGTCCCCGATGCTAATACGTCAGGAGAGATTTTGTACATGGCGGCCCTCTATCATGTTACGGCGAGAAAGCCTCCCGTTAATTTTGATATGAGTACCAGCTTTATTGTCGGTACTGGCTTGGCAGAGAAACCCGAGGGGTCCAAGAAGAGAAAGAAAAAGACGAATATGGTTCCTGTGCCGGACTCGGAGTCCACTACGGCGGGCGAAGAGGATGATGAACAGGATGCCGATGATTATTTCCATCCCTTGGACGAGGAGGTGGGGGATCAGCCACCTATTTTACCGAATGAAGTGGCGGAGGGGCAGCCGCCTGCTGTGCCTGACGAGGTGGTGGAGGATCAACTACCTACTGTGTCTGGTCCTTCGCACAAGTGAATTAGGCATATGTTCACTGATGATGGCAGAACCTTCTCCACGAAGCGAGCTGCGGTAAGACGCCGCAGGCTGTTTATTAAGGATGTTGACGCTGTTTCTGAGGAGATTTGAATTTCATCTACCGTCTCCTTCTTTTTCTGAAATATGGCCTAATCATTTTCTTTTTCTCTTTGTAGGCGTCAGAGGAGTCGGTTTCTCGGGACCCGTCCGCTGAGGTCGGTCCGGCCCTGACCACTTTGGTCAATGATATGTGCACCGCTATCATTTCTGCTGGGGTTCTTCTGGAGGCGGCCGAGGAGTCCCACCTTGCTGAGACCTCAAACCATGGGGACGGAGTCTCTACTGCACCTATCCCTGAGACAACTGAATTTTAACGGGGTGACGCTGAACTGGTTGGCTCCCTTTCAGGGGTGGCTGGGGCAGAGAAACTAGTTGAATTCAACTTGGAGGTCGCGGGTGAGGGGACTATGTCAGCTGCGAGCGAGCTGCGGCCTCCCTGCTCCTCCCCTGGTAAGATAAGCCAAATCTTAACTTGTGAGGAGGCCTATCTGCTCTATCATCACATCCTTCAGGTTACGTCGATTGATGGTTGCTTTCGACGTACAGGTCCCGCCCCTTTATTGCCGGTGACGGACATTGTCGGGGCGGACTCTACCGGGGGGATCTGATGGAAGCACGTGTGCCTCCATCTCTTCCAACCTATATTGAGGGGCCTCTAGCTGGGTCGAGTTTGGGGGCCCAAGTGGCGGCACAGCCGGGCCAGGGAACGATGCTTCCTGTGTCCTCCTCTGCGAATATGGTTTCGGGGGTTAACCTTTCCGCCTTGCCGAGTATCCAGGCTCTTCGGGGGGCGGAAGAGGAGCTAGCCGCTATTCATGCATCTTTTCGCACAGAATTTGTTTTCCTAGTGGCGGGGATGGCAAGTTCCGATGCTACTCTTTCGACACTTCCAGCCACACTTCCCTTGATGCCATCCTCTACAGAAGTTTTGGATGAAGTGTCACAGGATGTGGTTGACAGCTTTTACCGCCACCTGAAGAGAGGGGTCGAGGCAGCTGTGGAGAGGGGGACTCCCTTTGCTATGGCCCATTAGTGCGCCGGTGGCCAAATCGACATCCTTAGAACACTCCCTGGTGGGGCGGGGCTAGCTGCGCTTCTGGAGCCCAAACTGCTAGAGGCTGATCGACTTGTGACCCAATTTCACGTGCTGCGGCAAGCTGATCTGTCTGTAGCAATAGATCAAGAGTGCACTTTCCTCATAACTGCGGTGGAGAAGGTAAGGCTTGTTCGGGACTCGATCAAGCCGACCATACTGAAGGACCGTCGTAATCTGTCTCAGTTATACGATCAATTGAGTCGTAGAAATGAAGATTGCACGGCTCGGGAATCGGCCGCCTCCCACAGGGTAATCGACACCAGGGAGCAGATCCTCGAGCTCCAGAGGAAGCTGGCCTTTCTGGAGTCTGAGCTCGAAGCCGCCCGTACCGAAAAGGGACTTGTTATCCAGGAGGCTGACAGACTCAATCGAGCTTCTGCCAATCTGGAGCTTGCCCTGAAGAAGATGGAGGATGGCTGGCGGGCACATATGTATTTTGATGATGCGGAGCGGTTGTCCCAGGAAGCAGAGCGTCGAGCTGAGCAGCAACTTGAACGAGGGACAGCCCTGGTGAAGAACCGCCTTCTAGAATTATGTAATGCCGAACCATAGTCGGCCTTTTTCTTCTTTTTATTTTCGTTCTTTTCCTTTCTTTAAATGGGCCATTGTCCATAGAACATGTAGTACTTTTGCCTTCCAAATAAAAGAGTATGCTTTATTCTACCCTTTATTTGTACTGCTTGTTGTGCTTGTGGTGTTATGGCGGTGTTTGTCCCGCTTGGGGGGGCTTATTTGTGGACCTGTTACCCTTGGCATACCTGGATTTTAGGTATGGATAACAAGTTTGATGGGGATGCCTAGAACAATTCCACGGCAAGGTGGTCATGGACGTTCCGGGTATCGGGAGAAAGAATGCCATAGAGCAGCTGGGCTCCCGGGGCATGATGGGAAATGATATGCATGTACTAGGAAACTTAGTACAGCATTTGTAATGAGCAGCGGATATTTGTGGGCCCATTATCCTTGGCGTACCCTGACTTAGGATACGGATAATAGGATGAAAGAAAACCAATATACTTACTCAGAGGTAATGAGGACATGGCAAGTATGGGGTTTTACCGCGGAGTCTTCCTACTCAGAGGTAATGAGGACATGGTAGGAGTGGACTCAACGGAGGATATTTGTGGTCAATAGAGGACATTTGTGGACCTATTATCCTTGGCGTACCCTGGGTTTTTTTTTGGTACAGATAATAAGTCGAGGAAGGACCAACATATTTACTCAGAGGTAATGAGGACATGGCAAATATGAGGGTTTCTTCAATGGAGCCTTCCCACTCAGAGGTAATGAGGACATGGCAGGAGTGGGCTCCATGAAGGGGTACATAGGACGACTCAGAGGTAATGAGGACATGGAAGTTCTATGTAGAGGGGTGATTTGTTTTTGGCGGAAGTGAAACGACTCAGAGGTAACATCGACATGGTCGTTTTGGAAATTTTGTGGATCTGTTACCCTTTTTGTGAACTGAGAGTGCGGGTAGTGGATCATGAGGGAGAAGCTCCTTCAGAGAAATAAGTTCAGAGGTATGGTCATACATGACTTACTATCTGAAAGAGTGACCGAAATGTAAGTTCAGAGGCACCTGCGGGTACATAACTTGATAATCTAAGAAATTTGGAGGAATGTGAGTTCAGCGGTACGAAAGAGTACATGACTCGGCGACCTGGAATTTGGAGAATGTGAGTTCAGCGGTACTGGAGGGTACATGACTCAGCGATCTGGGTTATTATGAATATGAGTTCAGCGGTACCGACGGGTACATGACTCAATAATGTGAAATTTGGAATATGAGTTCAGCGGTACCGGCGGGTACATAACTCAATAATCTAGAATTTTGTGAATGTCGTTTGGACATAATATTTTTTCAAAAACTTGTCGTTGACGGGCAACATGAGCAAGTTTTCGTTTTGTTGTGCGAGGCGGTAAGCACCGTTGGAGAATACGGCTTCAATGATAAATGGACCTTCCCATTTTTGCTGGAATTTGCCGGCGGTTTTGTGAGTCATGACCATCGGCCTCCGAACTGCCAGAACGAGATCACCCACTTGAAATGTTCTGATTTTAACCTTCTTATTGAAGGCACCGGAGATGCGTGCTTGGTATAGCTCGATCCGTTGCTGAGCCAGTAGGCGTTTTTCATCTAAGGCCTCCAACTCTTGTAGCCGGCGACGGTAGTTATCGTCTGTCGTCAATTGGTAAGTGAGAGCGACACGAAGAGAGAAGATTTGAGTCTCCAATAGAAGAACTGCCTCACTCCCGTACACCAGGGAGAATGGTGTGTTCCCTGTAGCTGTTCGGACTGTAGTGCGGTACGCCCATAAGCATTCACCAAGCTTCTCGTTCCAGTCGTATTTGTTGGACGATACGAACTTCTTAAGAAATTTGATGATTGTTTTGTTGAATTCTTCTGCCAACCCATTCGCCGCTGGGTTGTATGGCATTGAAGCAATATTCTGGATGCGGTGCTTGTCGCAAAACCGATAGAAGTAGTGGCTTGCAAACTGCGGACCATTATCGTGGATGATCCTTCGGGCCAGTCCAAAGCGATAAATGACGTGATGCTTGAGGAAGCTGATCACGTTTGAAGTCTTTACTTCTGCAAGCAGAACAGCTTCCGCCCATTTGGAGAAGTAATCTGTGATTGCGAGTATGAAGCGATGTCCTCGGAAAGAAGGTGGGGCGATCGAACCGATGATATCCATTCGCCATGCTTCGAATGCCCAGGACGCCACTGTCGGATGTAGAAATTTGGATGGTTGGTGGATGAAGTCCGTGTGGACTTGGCAAGCTTTGTACCTTCTTGCATAGCCTATTGCATCTGCTACCATCGTGGGCCAGTAGTAGCCCATTCGTCGAAGACGGTCTTACAATTTTGGGCCAGGTTGATGGGCCCCGCAGACACCGTCATGAGCTTCGCGTAGGCTTCTTTGGCTTCTATATTTGACAGACATCGAAGCAATAATCCATCGTAGGATCGGCGATACAGCATTTTTGTCTCTGTATCGTAGAAGAATCTGAGAGAACGTCTTCTGATAGAGGTGGCCTCTTTTGGGTTCTCGGGCAGGATGTCATAAACTACGAAGTCAATGAATGGTTGTCTCTAGTCTGGGACTTCGTCGATCGTCTGAGCGGAATAACTCGCCACGAATTGAATATTATTCTTGGGACAGACCGGTTCATGGCCTACCACATCCACCGATTGGCGAGCATAGTTCGGAACCGCTAGGGAAGCGGCAGGGCCAGCTAGGGCATCGGCTTCGATATTTTGGAGTCTGGGAACGTGTTCGATGATGAACCCTTCAAATGACGAGATGATGTTGATCGCTATTTGGTGATAGGGGATCATGTCTTCATGGCGAACCTCGTATGAACCCCGGATCTGATTGACGATTAACTGTAAATCTTCGTATGCTTCAAGGTATTCTACCCCCAGCTCTCTTGCAAGTTGGAGACAATGACTAAAGCATTATACTCGGTCACATTGTTAGAGTAGGGTTCTGTGAGGGAGTAAGCACGATTGATCACCAATCCAGAAGGAGAAACCAGTACCACCCCGACTCCGACGACGATGTTGCCCTTAGGTCCGGTCCTTGAGGCGCCGTCGAAGAACATCCGCCATATATCATCGTGAGAGGTTTCATGCGAGTCGGCGACCTCATCTGGGTGTGTTGCTAAAAAGTCTGCCAGAGCTTGACCTTTAACAGCCTTTTGTGGGACAAAGATCATATGGTAGGGGGATAGTAATATTGCCCATATAGCGAGACAAGAGCTGAGTGCCCTTGGTTTAGTCATGAGGACCCTAAGGGGGTTGACTCGTGATATCACATGTATGGTTTGCCCCGTGACACAGTGTCGTATCTTTTGAATGGCGAACACCAGGGCGAGGCATTTCTTTTCCACGACGGTATATCGGTGCTCTGGCCTGATCATCATTCGACTGAGATAATATATAGCTTGTTCATGGCCTGCATCGTTGTTTTATGCTAGTAGAGCACCGAAGGAATGCTTCATTGCTCATACATAGAGCAGAAATGGTTTTTCAGCAACCGGGGCCACCAGGACTGGAGGGTTCGACAAATATTCTTTGATGTTGTCGAAGGCACGCTGACATTCTTCGTCCCATACGAATGAGACGCCCTTCTTCATGAGATGGGTGAATGGCTGACAACGCCCGGAGAGATTGGAAATGAACCTCCTGATGTAAGCTAATCTCCCTTGGACGCCTCGAAGTTCTCGAAGATTTCTCGGGGGACCCATCTCCATGATTGCCTTTGTCTTCTCAGGGTCTACGTGGATACCCTGAAAGGTGATGATAAAACCCAAGAACTTTTCGCTGGATACACCCAAGAAGGATTTTGTGGGATTCATTTTCAGGTTGTGTGCTCACATCAGGTCGAATACCGTCCTCAGATCCTGGAGATGGTCTCCCTTACAGCGACTCTTGACGGCGATGTCATCAACATAGCACTCCACGATCTTGCGCAAGTGATCTTCAATAAGATGATACTCATAGCTCTTTGATATGTGGCGCCAGCATTCTTTAAACCGAAAGGTATGACTGTGTAGCAGTATGTGCCAATCGGTGTTCGGAATGATGTATGCTTTTCGTCGTCAGGAGATATCTTGATTTGGTTGTACCCCGAGAAACCATCCATGAATGACATGCATTCGAAGCCGCATGTGTTGTCGATCATGATGTCTGTGATAGGGAGGGGGAATTCATCTTTGGGACAAGCCTCGTTCAAATTGCGAAAGTCGATGCAGATTCGAAGCTTCTCATTCTTCTTGAGGACCGGTACTATGTTGGCGACCCAGTCTGGATGTTGCTCCTCACGTATGAAGCCGCTGGCTTTCAGTTTGTTGACTTTGGCTTCGATTTCATCTATGATGCCAGGGCGAAAGCGTCGTTGTTGTTGTTTGACTGGCTTTGCATATGTCCGAATGTTGAGTTTGTGAATAGCAATATCGGGATTTAATCCTGGCATGTCTTTATAGCTCCAGGCGAACACATTAATATATTCTTTGATGAGTTCCAGTAGTGATTCTCGCTCTTCGTCTGTCAGGCTTTTGCTAACGAAGATTGGTTTTGGAGAAGAGTCGCTGCCTAGGTCGACCTGTATAACCGCATCTTCAGTAGGAGGTTCTCTCTGTTCGAACCGCTTTTCCTATTGTGCATCCAGCTGTTAGGCCCACGGCTCTAACTCGAGGATTTCAGGAATGTCTTCATCTTCTTCGTAAGCGTCGGTGAATGCCATATTGACTGACAGGACTTGTCTGAATACGTCTCTGATGCTGGCATCCGAATCAGAAGTTGGTGACCCGGTTGAGTGTGAATGCCAGTCGCATTCTTCATCTGAACTTTCAGGGATCATTGCGGGTGTAACATACCCTAATCCACATCGAGTCTTGCTATAGTAGTCCCGTGGTTTGTCAGCCGGGACTGGGGGCTTTAAAGGTAATCGTCGACCAGTGCCGTAGTTCAAGCCTGACGTAGTCTCCAGATCATACCCATGTTTTTGCATGAGGTACTTGGATTGGGGGCTATAAAGATACAGAGGCAGTCTTCCAGTATCTGATTCAAGATCGACCATCTCTATGGTGAAGGGCTGTAGATCATCCTTTCGGCCGAAGATGATTGGATGGTCTCCTCCCTCGATTATGCGGTAAGCATCTTCCACCGGAGTAAGCTGATTTGCGGTGTAAACATTTGTCACCTGTGTGTGTAGGTGAGTGCCTATACCGTGTTCCATAGCATACATTGTACAAAGCTTATTAAGCTCGAGGTAGTTCAAAGATAACCCTTTATTGATGAAATAAGGTATCTTTTCTAGCGGGATTACATCATCTACAGAGGGAACATCAGTGTGGGCAGCCACATACTTGGCCAGTTCCGGTTCTTCTTCAGCCACCCCTGTATAAATGAAGACTGAGAGGATGACCTGGACAGCTTGATCATCAAGGGTTCTGTTGGTGGGGCCGAACGTGGAGTTGTTGGCAGACTAGCGACCCCCAATTTGGTACTTGATGCTGGACGGGGAGTTGTTGGCTCGCTAGAAGCCCCAGACCTTGCATCGGGGTGACGATTCTTCTTGGGAAGGCGTATCGTCATTGGCTTGTCGGAGGGGTTGAGCTTCTCCATTTGTGGTTGGCCGACTCTTGGCAGTCTGATTGTCAGTGGCTCCGTTGTGGGTCTTGGCGTTTGGCTGGACCTTGGAAGCCGGATTATTATTTGCTCTTCTTGTGCCGAGAGGCTGATTGCGTCCTTACACAGAGTGGCTGTAAGGGGTGCAGACTTGCCAGGTTTGCGAGCTTGGAGGTGGATTGTCAGAGGTTCTTCTGATCCTGTGGATGTCTTGGTATGAACTTGCACATCTCCTTCACCAAGGTGCCTCTTCGACTTTTCGTATAGGCAGGAGTCTGAGTAGTAGGATTCGACCCCTTTGAAGGGATCGATGTCGGCAAATTCTGTCCTCACAAAGTCGTGTTTGTCGACATACTTGAATCACTGGTGCAGCGTGGAAGGCACGATCATGTAATCGTGTATCCAGGGACGCCCCAAGAGGATATTGTAAGAAGTGTCCGCATCTATGACGTAACAGGTTACTTCTGACAGAAGATCGTCGATTTGGCACTTCAGACGAATCTTCCCAATCGGGTAGCTCCTGCCCGAATTGAAACCGCTGATGGCGGTACTTGTTGGCGTCAGGCGATGCATAGGAATGCGAAGATGATGTAATAGACCCTTCGGGATGATACTTATGGAAGAACCTGGATCAATGTGCATCCGATCCACCTTTACGTCGCCGATGTATCCAGCGTAATATAACGGTCGATCGTGCAGGTTGGTTTTGATGAGCATATCCTGTGAAGTGAAGACAATGTTGGGCATTGCTCCCGTGCAAGCGCTGTCTTGGAGATCTGCAGACGGGCTCTCTCCTGTGAGGTTGACCTGAGCCAGATAGGCGTCGGTATTCTGGAGTACATCGCTCAAAGCCGCGCGGATATCCTTTGAGAGTCTCAGGAGCTCGTATAATGACAATTTGGCCGGTGTGTTGGCCAATTGCGCCAAGATGTCGAAGTTGTAGGGCCTCTCCAACCCCTGCAGTGCCTCTTTCCGGAGGGATTTGTCAAAGCGAGTCTCCTTCGGCCTAGGCTTGTCGGTCGCCGGAGGCTGAGAAGGTCCTGGAGCGTCAGCAGTAGCTGGCTGATGATCTTCAATCGAGTTATTAGTCACAGGTTGGGATTATGCCCCAGACCGAGTAACGACAGCCTTGACTTCTTCGACATCTGCCGAGATTGTGCGGTAGGATCTGACTTTTCTACTCTTCTTCTTGCGAATGGAAGGTGGTGTGGATTGAGTCACCTCGAGTACCAGGTCTGGATGGACCCACATGATCTCCCCCCGTGATGTGATGAGGGGCACTAGACCAGCAGCCTGATCGCAGGAAGGTGGAAGATTAGCAATCTCCATTGTCGCCAGAGGGATGGGTACCACACCGTCTTGAGTTTCTGTTGGAGGGAAGCTACCAAATTGTACTGACACCATATTGGCTGCCACGGTTACCTCTTCGAAATCAATGGCCAGAGCGTTCGAATCGATGAGATGTTGGATGTATCGTTTCAGTTGGTAGCAGTCGTATGTAGCATGGTGGATGAAGCGGTGGTAATGGCAGTACTTTAGGCTCTCCATTTCTGCCGACCGAGATTTCCGTCTTGGCGAAGGGAGCTAAATTCTGTCTCCTTGTATGAGCATGTCCAAGATGAGCTTGACATGGCTGTCTTCGAAGGAGTAGGTCATTTGCTGCTATTGTTTGTCTACTGGTTTTGACTCAGGTTTCTGTGCTGTATCGGCCACCATAGTCTGCTTCCCCTTATTGTCCCGATTGTTGGTGGAGCTACCCCTATTGTTGTTGTTGGCATTGGGATGCCTGCCCTTATCCTCTCCCTCTGAGATGTACAATTCCAGTTGGTGAGCCTTCTTCAACCTATCTTCGACGCTAGTGGCACTGATGATAAACGTCTTCCAGTCCTTAAATTGACTTTCACCCATCCAAAGGCTGATTGTTGGAAGCAGTCTCTTTTGGCAAATTTTAATTAAGGAGGAATCTGGATTACCGGACGGCAGCTTCATAGCGTTTTGGCGGAACCGCTCAATATAGTTCCTTGTCAGCTCTTTCTCCCCTTGAACGGCGTCCATGAGGGTGGACATTGTGATGTCCTGTCCTACTTCGTAGAATCTCTCCAAGAACATGCACTTGAAGCTGGCGAAGGAGTGGATGCAGTTGTCTGGCAGGTTACGGTACCAGTCGAAGGCGACCCCTTCCAATACCCCAATGAATAATCGTGTAAGGATGGCATCGTCATGGGGTAGATGGTCGGTAGTGACCTCGAAGTAAGTGATGTACCGACTTACAGAGGTCTTTCCATCATATGGATTGATGTAGAATGGTTTATATTTTGGTAGGAAGGGAACATCTCTTCACGCAGCGGGATACGGTTGTCGTATCCTGAGGTCTTGGCAGTTTTATCGAGTGTGGAACATGGCCCGGAGCTCCTGGACCTCCCATCTTGCCTTCCTGGCCTCGTTTGCAGCGGTAGGAGCCGATAGTTCAGGAAGAATGTTGCCCGGGTTCGGTACCGCTGAGTTCGAGTCTGCATTGACCGTGGGACCCAAGTTTGTTTGGCCAGGCGTCCCTCCTTACAGAGTAGGGAGGGCTGCTTTGATCTCGTCCACGGATTTGACCAAAGTGCGCAGTATGGCCTCCAGAGTGTCGATGCGTTGGCGATCACTGGGACCATTTTGGTTGCTGTTTGTCATGAATATCGTCTTCACATGAGAAGAAGTGGAAGGGACGGTGGATGACGTACACTCCGAATCATACCCATGTAATGAGAAGTCATCGGGGTATGTAGGAATGTCTTCCTCTAGTTCGGACTCAGAAGGAACAGTACCCCCAGCTTCCGAGTTCGCCTCGTCTTGGAAATTATGGACGTCCTCGGGGACGTCGGGATTTGCTGCCTCTGATGGGAGAGTTGTTTTCCCCAGCTTGTCTTCTTGGAACATCGGATTGTCGTGGAGGTTCGGAGGAGTGCTACCCCTAGTTCCAGCAACCCCCAGTGATATGGACGATGAATCTTCTACTGTAGCAGATTTCGTCTTTGAACGGGTACCTTGGAAAACTCCGGTGATGGGCACCCGCTTAGACGACAGTCTCTTAGTCATAGTGGTCGAAATCTTCGGGCTGGAAACATTTGTCTTCTTCCCTCTCCCATCGGCGAGGATTTTCTGAGCAGAGTTGCAGGAGACGATAGGAAGTGCCTCATCTTCTGAACATGGTTGTTGCAGTCTTTGGAAGATGGACTGCCGGTCTTCTCGTACCGTCGCGTTATTGCAGCAGCAGTTGACGATGACTTGGGTGCAATAACGTCCGTGGGAGGACTCTTTGCACCCCGAGGCCCCCTCTCTTTCCTTGCGTTTGTGGCGGATAGCCTCACGCAAGCCAGATGGGTCTGACATGACCATGTTTGCTCCCTAGATTTTGGAAGACTTTTGGGAACCATCCTGTCTGTTTGTCGCCGGGGGCTGGACTCGAGTGGTTCTGTACAACTTTCCATCAGAGGCCCGTATAACAGTATGTAGAACGCTCGGATGGTCGGAGGTTGGGACAGCGGATTGAGCTTGCCAAGCTCGCGCTGCCCTAAACTTCTTCACTCTAGTGCGTGAGGACACATAGTAGGAAGAGTCTAAGTGGTGCTGGAGAGAGTCAGACACGTCTTTTTGGGAGCACGAGAGATCAGGACCATAGGAGAGGCGGTCGAAGACTGAGCCGCGTGGGACAGGCGGCATGCGGCTGGAACCAACAGTCTTCATGCGGCTGGCAATCGTAGCCGTATGGGCTTTCTTCATGCGGCTGGAAGTCACAGCCGCATAGGTCTTCTCCATGCGGCTAGAAATCCTGGCCGCATGAGTGTTATGCATTTGGCTGGCAGTTTCGGCCGCATGGAGATTATTCATAAGGCTGGCAAGTTTGGCCGCATGAGTCTTGGTCTTGCGGCTAGCGCTTTTGTTCGGCTTCTTCCTAGAGCGCATAGAATTACTCTTTGCCCCTGCAAGTCTAGCATCGTAGTGCTTTTCTCTGCCGGACTTGGGGACAACAGAGTTTTCTATAGCTTGAAGTGGGGCCGCATGAGAGTTGCCTTCGCCGTCTTGGGCAGCAGAGAGTGCTTCGTCCAGAGCTTGGGGAGGAGCAAATGATTTTGGCCTCCACTCCCTGCGAGCCTTCTTTGTACGGGTTCGCTTCTGGACCGGGCCAGCGCTTCCTTCAGAGAGCATTTCTTCGAACGCCTATTGGTCGAAGCGGATGACCATCTTCTGTTGTGTGGAGCCAAGTTTGGCTGCATCGAATTGCGTCACCAACTCCTCAGCCATGGAGAAATTTGTTCCCAGCAGAGTCTCTATCGTGTTTGCCATTGATTGTAAAAGTACAGAACAATTATCGGAGGACTGAACTTAGACTCACAATACAAACTCGCTCGTACAAAGAAAGCCTAGAAACGAAAACCTAGGTACAGCAATCTAAGTACAATTATTTATTTTAGATTCTGGGGGTGACGATAGAGGCTCGGGAAAGCGACGGCAGCTCTGTCTTACTCCTTGGACGATCGGGTGCAGCCTTGGCTCTGGAGAAGAACTGCTTGGCGTTGACGAAGAAATGCTCTCCTTGTTCTCTCTGTATATGCTCCTCTATCCTTTCGATCTCTGTATATTCTCTCTCTGATTCTCTCTGGATCTGGGAGGGCTTGCAAGGGAATGGAACCTTGCTATTTATAAGAGTGGGGGGCATCGTTAGGGTTTTGCAATGATTGCCCATTCTCAAAAGTCGACGGCCTGAGAGTTAATTAATCTGGGCCGTCCATCTCGACTATAATATATTTAAGCAATTAATGTGATTGTATTAAATCTCTGTGGACAATAAATGTTGATTGATATGAATATTCGCGACTTGTAATGGCTTGCCACGTATCTAATTTGCTCGATTTGATTTGATCTGGACACTTATGGTGATTGCAACAAATCTGATTTTGTTAGAATTTGTTAGCACCCATAATTCCAGGAAGATAAGACTGTCATGTGTCTCAATCGTCGTGACAAGCGCCACGTGTCCTCACTGGGTCATCTTGACAGAGCCGCGTATGAGTGGGCCGTATGAGGATGAACGGCCGCATGAAGGTGGGCAGCCGCATGGGGATGAACAGCCGCATGAAGATGGACAGCCGCATACTGATGGGCGGCCGCATAAGGGATGCAGCCGTATGAAGATGGGCGGCCGCATGAAGTGGACAGCCGCATGCTGATGGGCGGCCGCATAAAGGATGCATCCGCATGAAGGTGGGAGGCCGCATAAATGCAGCAGCCGCATGCCTCGGGATTTGATGGATTCTGCCAACTGTGAGAAGATTTTCTCCTCTTCCCTAGGAACGCTTTATTATGTCAGTCATTATTGCGCCTTTATGTCAGAGTTGTCTTTTGTCAGAGCTGTCAGCCGTCAGGGCATTAAATGCAGCCAAAGATGAAGGAAAAAAACTGTCGAAGGCCACGTGGCTCTGGGTCTATCCGAGCCGTATAGACATTTGAGCCGCATGGGCCCCTGAGCCGCATGGGCTCTCTGAGTCGCAGGAAGATTTTTTGCCGCATAGACCTTTCTTTATTCTTTTCCATGCTTCTACAGTGGCACCCATTGCTTGGGCAGTATTCAGAGAGAGATTTCAGACCAAGTATTTTGATGTTGTAGCTCGGTATGACCTACAGACGAGGTTCACCAATCTGAAGCAGATGGGCAGGACGGTCGATGGATATGCGGCCGAGTTTTCGAGGCTTAGTCGGTTTGCTCCCACCTTGGTAGCAATCGAGTTCGATAGAGCCCAGCGGTTCCAACAGGGGCTTCACCTAGAGATTTTGTTGACGGTGGAGCAGTTTGAGCATCAGACCTTTGATGCAGTACTGAGGGCAGCCCGGAGGCATGAATATACCTTCCGGAGGATCGTGGATAGGACCGAAGGTCTGAAGCGATCTCACGGCCAGATGAATCAGTCATCAGCACCAGTCCCGGTAGCCAGGGCTTTGACCGTTGGAGCTCCGAGGCGGGCGGCCTCAGTGACGTCGGTTCAACATTCCACCCCGACGCACCCTCAGCAGCAGAAGCAGAAGCAGTCTTCCATAGTGGGATGTTCACACTGCGGGAAGCCAGGGCATATGGTATCGGAGTGTCGCAGAGCACAGGGTTTGTGCTTGGTTTGTGGTACCCCGGACCACAGGGTTGGGAACTGTCCGAACATGGATAGTTCATCGACATTCTTTAGTCCTTCAGTTAGAGGACCAGCACCAGTCCAGCAGCAGCTGCAGCTGCAGTACCCGTTCCCGAAGCCATTGTCGATGCAGGCCCAGGCATTCCAGCAGCAGAGACCGCAGCAGTATGCCCAAGCCCAAGCCCTGATCTAGAGCAGGTAGAGAAATTTTCAGCAGAGGGGACCCGCACCCAGAGGACATGGTCAAGAGTTGGCTTTGACCATGGGAGAAGAAGAAATAGCACCAGGTGAGGTAGTGGCAGGTACTATTCTCGTCAACACCTTTCCAGCTTCAATTTTATTTGATTATGGTACCTCGCATTCATTTATGTCGGCACGATTCGCGACACGGATAGGATTGGAGCCCGAGTTATTATCAGTAAGGCTCAATATACTTACTGGTAACGGACTTGTAGGAGTAGATAGAGTATTTTCCTCGTGTCGGATCGTAGTTAGCGGTAGAGAGTTCCCCACTAGATTGATAGAGTTTCCGATGACCGATTATGATGTGGTCTTAGGGATGGATTTGTTGAGGGACCAGTATGCTAGGATAGACTGCCATATCGGTAGGGTTATTTTTAGCATTCTAGGCGAGCCGAAGTTTTTCTTTTCCCGAGGCGAAGTTGAACCTTCTTCTCCAGTGTTGCGGATGGCAGTAGCAGCAGTGCAGTTACCTCGAATAGTCGAGGAGTTTCCAGATGTTTTCCCCGAAGAGCTTCCAGGGATGCCGCCAGAACGGGAGATCGAGTTCACCATCGACTTGATTCCCGGAACAGCCCCAGTGTCAGAGAGATTCTACAAGATGGTGCCGTCAGAATTAGATATATTGTACAAGATGATTGAAGAACTTAGAACCAAGAGATTCATTCGTACAAGTGGATCGCCTTAGGGAGCCCCGATGCTTCTTGTGAAAAAGAAGGATGGTACATCCAGATTATGTGTAGATTATCGTACCTTGAACTCAGTGACAATCAAGAACATATACCCTCTCCCGAGGATAGATGACTTGTTTGATCAACTCAAGGGGCAGCAGTATTCTCGAAGATCGACTTACGGTCAGGATAACATCAGATCAGAGTCAGAGAGCAGGACATCCCGAAGACAGCTTTCAGATTCCGATATGGCCATTGGGAGTTCCTTCTGATGCCATTTGGAGCAACCAATGTGCCGGCTGTACTCATGGACCTCATGAATCGTATCTTCATGCCTTATTTGGATCAGTTCGTGATTGTGTTCCTAGACGACATCCTGGTCTACAGCAAGAGTGAGGCGGAGCATGAGCAGCATCTCCGAGTTGTCCTCCAGATTCTCAGAGAGCACCAGTTATATGCCAAGTTTAGTAAATGCGAGTTCTGGCTCGATCGCATTTCGTACTTGGGCCATATCATCACCAGAGGAGGAGTAGAAGTGGATCTCCAGAAGATTGTGGCCATTGAGACATGGCCAGTGTCCAGCACGGTTGTTGAAGTTCGTAGTTTTCTTGGATTGGCCGGCTACTACCGGCGATTTGTTTCAGACTTTGCTCGGATCTCAGCGCCATTGACCCAGTTGACCCGCAAGGATATGCAGTTTGCTTGGACAACAGAGTGCCATAATTATTTTAAGAAGTTAAAGCGAGGCTTGATGACGGCTCCTATTCTCACGCTTCCAAATGGAACCGGAGGATTCTCAGTATATTGTGATGTTTCAGACAGAGGCTTAGGATGTGTTCTAATGCAGCATGGGAAGGTAATAGCTTATGCGTCACGGCAACTTCGTGATCATGAGAGGAATTATCCAACCCATAACTTGGAGTTGGCAGCAGTAGTATTTGCACTTAAGTTGTGGAGGCACTACTTGTACGGAGATAGGGTGTAGATTTTCACCGACCACAAGATCCTGAAGTATGTTTTCACTCAGAAGGATCTTAACATGCGTCAGAGAAGGTGGCTAGAGCTACTTGTGGATTATGATGTCAACCTGCAGTATCACCCAGGGAAGGCCAACGTCGTTGCAGATGTATTGAGTAGGAGAGCCGGAGTTTATTTCCTAACAGCGCAACCAGAGCTGTTAGCAGATCTTCAGAAGATGGACATAAAAGTTGTTCTCCCTTCCAGTGTGGCATTGATGGCCAGCATGCAAGTTCAGTCCACTATAGTCGAGAGGATCCGGATGGCACAGTCAGCAGATTCCAAGCTTCAGCGACTCAGAGCAGAGTGTGAGGCAGGATGAAGACCAGAGTTATGTATCCATAAAGACGGTACACTTAGGCATGGGAAGCGTCTTTGTGTACCCAGTTGAGATATCAGACAAGAGATCATGGCAGAAGCTCACAGTTCTCAATATTCCATCCATCCTGACGGTACGAAGATGTACCGTGATATCCGTCACCACTTTTGGTGGAATGGCATGAAGAGGGAGATAGCCCGGTTTGTCTCTCGATGTTTGGTTTGCCAACAAGTTAAAGCTGAACATCAGAGGCCAGCTGGACTTCTTCAACCCTTGCCAATTCCAGAATAGAAGTGGGAGCATGTAGCCATGGATTTCGTGACTGGATTGCCTAGATCCCCAGCTGGTCGAGATGCTATTTGGGTTATAGTTGATCGGCTCACGAAGGTGGCTTATTTTCTCCCGTTCAGAGTTGGTCAGTCGACGGCTCAGCTAGCAGAGATGTACCTCAGGCAGATCGTCAGACTTCACAGTGTACCAGTCAGTATCACCTCGGACCGAGATTCAAGATTTACGTCATACTTTTGGCGTAGCTTGCAAGAGAGTTTGGGAACTCAACTCCAGTTCAGCTTAGCTTATCACCCGCAGACAGATGGCTAGTCGGAACACACGATCCAGACTCTTGAAGATATGCTGCGGTCATATACACTCGACTTCGGTGGTTCGTGGGAAGATCACCTGTACCTGGTAGAGTTCTCGTATAACAACAGTTTCCAGGCCAGTACCCAGATGGCACCGTTCGAGGCATTGTATGGTAGGAAGTGTCGATCCCCGCTAGCATGGGACGATGTCGGAGAGAGGCAGATGCTCGACCCAGAGATAATTTCTAAGACCGTTGAGGTGGTCAGGAGAGTCAGAGATCATCTTCGAGTTGTCCAAGATCGCCAGCGTCATTGGACCGATTCTCATCGGCGACCCCTTGAATTCTCGATCGGTGACCATATATTCCTGAGGATTTTGCCTAACCGTGGCGTCATTCATTTCGGCGTACGAGGAAAGCTTAGTCCTAGGTATATAGGACCGTTCGATATTCTGGAGCGAGTAGGAGATGTATCATATCGTCTTGCTCTTCCGCCGTCGCTATGTGAGGTACATAATGTGTTCCATATATCCCAACTGCGACGGTATATCCCGGACCCGAGCCACATCCTAGATCATTCGGAATTGGTTGTTGGTACCAACCTTTCGTATGAGGAGAGGCCCGTGTCTATATTGGATCGGAGAGAGAAGGTACTTAAGAATAAGACTATTAGTTTAGTTCGTGTTGCTTGGGCTCATCACTCTTTGGGTGAGTCAACGTGGCAGCGTGAGGATGATATCCGATCACGATATCCCGACATGTTTGACTCGTGAGGTATAATATCTTTCTTATGCCTCATGCCATCGATTCCTTGCTTGCATGAATAATTAATTGATTGCTTAATTAGTATAGCTTGCCTGTGAATAGTATAGTTTGTTCTTGTCCCTCTAGCCTCTTAATTAAATTTCGAGGATGGAATTCTTTTAAGGTGGGTAGAGTTGTGATGCCTGTGGTTCGTATTGCGTATCTTGGTATACGTATACGTAATTTGACCAGTATTGTATGTCTTCCTACTTGATTTATTCTAGCATTTTATTGATTGGTTTATTCTTGGATTGGTTCGGCTTGGCTTGGTTTTCTTTGGTTCATCATGAACCAAAGGTGAAACCTCCTACCTACCACCACCCTCCTTATTTATAACCCCTTCCTTTTCTCTCTCATCATTATTTCCTTCCTTCTTTATTTACTCTCCACCATTACTTCTTCAACCACCAGGAGGGAGAGAGAGAGAGCTTAGGCAAGTGCAAACTTGCTTCATGATGGATCTCAAGTTTTATTGATCCATTCTCTTCCTTACTTGATTCTAAGCCTCTTTAGAACTTGACATTTTTGGATTTGATGGATGGATTCTTGTAGATCTAAGTTTGTAACTTTTCAGTTTTCTTGGTTTTTGATCTCTAAAACTTATTTATTTTTGAAAAATAATGGTTCTATGTTGTAGAGAATTCAATTTCATGCAGTTTTGACTTTTGTTTCGCTTGATTTTGACTTCGGATGAGTAAGTTATGGCCATGACAAGTTTTCGGAACTTTCATGGCTGAACTTGCTGTTTAGGGACGATGACCCCCATGCGCCCGGGAGGCCATGCGCCGGGAGGCCATGCGCTCTGAAGTCCCGGCAACGCATCCCTTAACTCCGAGCGTGTCATGCGCGTAGGTTCCCTATGCGCATGTACTGAAGACGCAACGTGAGTTATCCCACGCGTCGATGGTGCAGGAATCCCACGTGCCGATTTGTGCAGGAATCCCAGGTGCCGATTTGTGCAGGAATCCTATGCACCAATTGGTGCAGGAATCCCACGCGCCGATGGTGCAGGAATCCAATGCGCCAATTTGTACAGGAATCCCATGTGCCGATTTGTGCAGGAATCCCACGCGCCGATGGTACAGGAAACCCATGCGTCGATTGTGCAGGAATCCCATGCGTCGGAATTGCTCTATTCCACCATTTTTGCCTGTTTAAGTTGCTTTGTAGCTAGAATCTTGAAAAACTCAAAACATGAAAGTTGTATACCTTTTTCTTAGCTTCAAGAATGTGTCACTAGTTATTTTATGCAAGTTTCTCTCATTCATGATAAGGTAAGAATAGAACACGATATTGGCCCGCCGTGGCACACTCTTAACAAGTAAACTGACATGATATATCATGACATGTTGTTACGACAGCTAGCCTGACACGACAAGTATGAAAGACCTGGACACCGTAGGCGATTGTGTTTGTACAAATAAACTGGTACTGTCTTGCATCATGTCTAGGATGGGGATCCCTGAGTACCACGGTCAGGGGTACCTACTGAAATTGACTAAGGCTAATTAACTAGAATGATTCAGTAGTCATGAAGAGATTCCCAGCTACAGGCAATCCCGTTATCTGGGCACATTCAGTGGACTTGTAGCCTACTGATGAGTAGGGCACATTTCCAGCACACAGTTACGTGTTGCATTCTTCATAAAAGGACATTCGACCTGGATAATCGGATGGTCTGCAGGGCTTGTGGCTGTTGGGATAATCTCATTGCATCTTGCTAGTAACTAGGCATGTGATAACCCTAGTTAGTTAAAGTATCAAGCCGTACTCTTGATTGGCCGTGATTGATTGAATGGAGTTTATTCCAGCTTAGTCTTATCCTGATCCTGTGCAAGATTGTGACAGGACATGATTATTGATGCTTGCCTTAACAATAACGATCGGGGGTCCAGTTTTGTTCACGCGAAGGATTACAACCCCGGTCCTTGTTTGGTTTAAGGGTTGTAACCTGGCTCCCGGAGCAGTTCTGTGTCCTCTCTTCGTTTATTGTCTTATTGCTCCCCATGCCATGCTTATCATGTTTTACCTTACTTCAATATCATGATTATTCATACTGGCCTTAACAATAAAGATCAGGGGTCCAGTTCTGTTCAGGCGAAGTGTTACAATCCCGGTCCTTGTTTGGTTTAAGGATTGTAACCTGGCTCCCGAAGCAGTTCTGTGTCTTCTTTTCGTTTATTGTCTTATTGCGCCTCCTGCCATGCTTGTCATGTTTTATCTTACCTCAGTAACAGGATTATTCATACTGGCCTTAACAATAAAGATCAGGGGTCCAGTTATGTTCAGGCGAAGGGTTACAATCCCGGTCCTTGTTTGGTTTAAGGATTGTAACCTAGCTCCCGGAGCAGTTCTGTTTCCTCTCTTCATTTATTGACTTATTTCACCCTATATTCTTGCTTACCAACAAGTAGTTGAGACGGATTTCTATTCAGGTGAAGGGTTACAACCTCGGTCCTTGTTTGGTTTAAGGGTTGTGACCTAGCTACTTGAATGGTTTCCTCGTACTTAGTTTACTGTTGTTATCTCTATTATTATTAATTCTTTATTTATTATCTTTAATATTCTATTGTGATATGCTGGTTTTAGTTCCTAAGTGAAGCCTCCTTTGTGGCACTTGCTCTTTCTGGGGTCTGACCCAGCTGGTTTTGTATAGCCAGATATCGGAGCAGTAGCAGAGGATCTACCTACCTTCCAGCCAGATGGTGACCACCAGACGTAACCCTAGCAACGAGTGGGTTTCTTTTTGTTCCCCCACTTTATTGTAAAATTATTCTTTTAAGGCGTTTAGCCGACGAGCACTTGTTAGCTCGGTTGTACCTTTATTTACTGACTGTCTACGGGCTGTAACATGATTGGCAAATCCTATGGTTGATCATGTATGACTGAACTCTTGCTAGTCTTGACATTTTGTACGACTAGGTTCATGATCATCCAATATATAATGTATGTGACGCCTTATTATTATATATTTTGTGCTCTGACATCTTGTAACTATTATTGCTTGCTTGAGATTGAGACACTAGGCTTGTTCATGACCATAGGAGACTGTTGGCTTGTAGTTAAACCCTTATGTATCTAGACAGCCGTGACCGTATAGAAAGGTGGATTGCACTTCAATATACGTAGCTGGCTATGTACGCCCCTGCTCTCCAGTATTCTGGTTCTGGGGCGTGACAACTCTCGACTCGGGAGACCCACGCAGGGCTACGATAGAGACTTGCTATAGTTATGGAGCACAACGCAGGACTACTAACTGTAGGACTGTTGAGCACCTTTAGAGGAAGGGTGAATAGAGTGTGTGCGTGTGCAGCAAAATAAATATCATAATTAAAATTATGTACTATAGCAAGTAAGAGCAAATGAAATAAAAGTAAATGAGTTGCAGTAAAAGTAAGAGTCAAGAAGATCAAACTCAGTGACACAGCGATATATACTGGTTTTCCTCGTAGAGGACTAATCAAGTCTCGAGTACACCTGCTCGACGTTAATCCACTATGTTATAAGCTTTAACTGAATGCTTGCAACTCTTACAACACCGTCATTGGGGAAAAGTGCATGACCGACTTCAACAACACCCGTTCTTGGCGACGAGTGCAAGACCGACTCTAGAAGACGACATAAAACTGGAACATTTTTTGAAATATCCTCCGATACAGATCTTCAAAACCAAACTCTAGATTGAATTAAAACTGTACTGGCTTGGCTAAGAGTAGTATAGGCTAGATTTGAAAGTGTAGCTCCTAGAAAACACTTTAAAACAAATAGAGAAGAGAATGAGATTGGAAGATTGAGTGATTTGAAAATGTAAAAGTTCTTTCTACTTATAGTGTTTTTATTGACCGAATTCGTGAAGAGTTCGGATGCAGAAATCTCGTATTCGAACATAGGATGCAGATATCAAAGGAATTCGAAAGTAAGCTAAAACTGACTAGATCGAACTTGGGCCGAGTTATGCCTAAGTTCTGACAAAACTATTTTGGGCCAAATTGTTGGATTTTGGGCTATTTTTATTGTGGACTTTTGGATAAGGATTTGTGGGTAGGTTAGGCTATATTTTTGTGGACTGGGAGTTGCTAAGCCAGTACCGATCCTGATCAATCTTACACATTTTTTTAGACTCAAGTACAGATAAAATACAGAAGAATATGTAAAAAGATTGATCTTGATTCCATCGCTTTTGGTTCTTGATGACGACGAGACATTTGTAGCTTATAGTAGTAGTAGGTGGAGACTTAAAACCTGGCCAAAGTTGACGTTGATTATCAAAATTAGGTATGATCATAACCAATGGGCCAACAATCTCCCATATTTTGATAATTGACAAATTATACCAAAATATTATATTAAAACTTTGAAATTATACCTGACTTATCTGAAATCTTAAAATTTTAATTTGGTATGCTCATTCTCCCCCTTTGTCATGTAATCAAAATATAGCTCTCCCGCTATTTATGAGCCAAACAATAACAAAGAAAAAATAGAGTGATACAAAATATGATATGAAATGACAAGTCAATAACTCAAGTAATGTGAAATTAGAACATCAACAGTAGCAGCAATATATGAAAACTAATAGCTCACATAAAAAAGTGTAACTACAACTGAAAAAGTCCAAAATGCATAAAATAAAAATGTATTGATGCATATCTGATCATCATTAGACAGATCCACAAAATACTAAGTCCAAGACATTAAATCAACAATCAGTGCCACCAGAAGCATCTGCAGGCGGCTGGGTATGATCAAAATATACTGACATGGGTCGAAGTAAGCAAAAGTCTGATCATCCTCAAGTCTCGGTCTGTCAAAGACAGGATGACGGATGCTAGTCGTTGGTGTAATAGGATGATGAGCCATCGTCTACTTAATATCTGCCTTATAGCATTTCTCAAGCTATGAACCTGAGAAATGTTGTGGAACTCAGAGTCACTATAACGAATCAGGTCAGCCTGATGCTGCTGTCCCTGGAGAGTGACAAAAGTATCTAACCACTGATATAGCTCGTCAATAGTGTGACCCGGGGATGTAGGAGCTGGATCAGCTTGGGCATCTGTTGGAGATGGAACTGGAGGTGGAGGTGGAGCATCACCAGGATGATGTGGGAATCTTCTAGACCTAAGTAGCTCTAAGGGAATTCCAGAGATAGGACGAGACTCTAAAGGAATAGCAAATTTCAGGAAGATTGTTGTCAGATGCATAGGATAGAGAAGGTTTTGGCCTGCCCTCTGACAGTTGATCATGAGAGCCAACATAGTTTTGGGAAAGGAAAAGAAAATCCCAAGTGAATATGATACATCACAGATAATTCTAAGTACGTGATCTCGTCAGTAGATCATGTCTTTGGTAAAAGAGATAAAATAATGATACGATATAACTCATAAATATACTGGTTTAGGTTATGTACGTACAACCGTTTTCGAGGAACCAGATTAGGATGACAAAACGCAACCTTGAAGGATTCATGTGTCATGCCGTCAGAAAATTGAACCTTCATAATGTCGACAAGAGCGTCACCATTGTTTGGCATTAGAAAATATTCGTTCAAGTCGACAGAATTGAATTCAAATTCCATCCCACTGACAGGTGAATGGATACAGTCGTCGGATACTTGCAGGATTTGAAATTTTTAAAAATTCATGAAGACCTAATTTTTTTTTAAAATGGTCAAATATTCCGAAAAAATGGTAAAGTTAATCATTTACCCGGACAGATTTTTCGGTATCGAAAATGCCAAACCAATGGGTAGATATTTCTAGTGAGACAAATAGGTTTGGATCATAATCATCATCATCATCAGGATAAAAGGGACTGAATAGATTAATGGGTTCGTATTCAGACGTAGAAGATGAGGCAGCATCCTTACACTTCTTTTTGTTAAACACCCTAGGAGCTATTACGAAATTAAGAGAGAAAATGTGAGAATTATACCTCAAAAACGATCAAAGATGGAATAAATTGCCTTCAAAGTGCCTTATATCCGAGGAATTTCGGTTTGGAAGATCTTAGAAGTAGGCTTCTAGGATCTAGGGTTTAAGAAATTATGGTTTTGGAAGGCTTGGTTGACTATTTTGGAGAGAAAGATGAACTAGACGGGGCTGCTGTTTCGAATTCTGATTATATAATATGTCCTCACAGAGTTCGGCCACTTGAATTTTAGTTCATATTTGAGTATTGAATGATAAAATTGATGTAGAAACTTATAATTCAATGACTAATTAATACCATTACCTTGGAATAGTTGTAGGGGCCGGATCCCAGCTAACGGTAGTCCGAAGACACTTGGCACCGTGTCGCTTAGGCATTTACGTCTTGTTGACAGAAGGACCCTTTCGGCTTGTACCCAAAAAAACTTCGATTAATAAATCATTGAATTTTAAGTTTTTAAGTATTTTTATTAATTTCAAGACCCGTACCCGCTTTTCGGATACGAGACGTGTCCAAGCCAGCCTACGCCGCAGAGTCGACGGTAGAACGCTGTCACGGCCAAGATGCTCAAAATCATAAAATATAACATTTATTGCTCATTCACATTTCTAAATTCATTACAACTATTACAGCATTTATATTTAAAGAAAATACAAGATTCTTACAATTAATGAAAATGATATCACTTCTATCTAATTTCTAGATTTCTGCCTGCAAGTACACCCGTATCTCCCCATGCTAAGTGAAGCCACAGCTAAACCTAAAAAATATTGGTTTCCAGTCAGGAATGGAACAAGCACACAAACCGACGACAAATCGAAAACACAATAGAATTCACAAGACATGCAAATAACATATGCGAGATGATCTAGGAAATAAGACCGATATCATGATAAATCATGAAAGAAAGTAGATAACTCTACAACATGATATATCAGCTAGAAAAGGAACATGTAACTAGGATGACATGGCAAGTGGTGAAGAAAACGAGTAAAGATAACTATCTATGTGTTTTGAAATATCAATTTCGACATGTGAACGGCTATGAGGTAAATCAGGCACCCTCCACGTGTCGTGTGCAGCTGCTATTCTCCACGAAAGACACGGAGGATAGTTCTGGGTAGTTCACATGTCTACTAAGATATTTTCCCTCCCGATTAGCACTCATGGACTCGAACAAGTCACGAAACACGAAAATACGACAATCACGAAATAAAGTATGTAGAGATCCATGACACTAATCCGTGTAACAATATGTCAACAAGTAAGAGAGCATATGCATAGACATGAAATGGAAAGACTACTATGAATCGAAAGCAATCAGAAAGTGCACTTGCCTGAGGTCCTTAGCTGGTGAAACCGATAATCCCGTTGGGTCCAAATTAACCAAATTGGCTAGGGTTGAAATGCAGAAATTCAGATTCGCAAGGAAAATACGATTAGTCCTTGTCTGGAATAATCTAAAAGAAAATTTGATCTAGTAAAGGAAATTCGTGAAGAAGTATAAAATAATAACTATATATATTTTTTTAGAAACTATTTATGATATTTAAAACTATATTTATTAATCAAAATTATTTTAGATAAATATTTGCAATTCAAGAAAACTATTTTAGAAATTAATTATAATCTTTAAAAATATTATAAATATTAGGGAAAAGTCATTTAAGGGTAAAACCCCAATTTGTCAAATACACTTTTTAGGTAACAAAACCATCCAAACAATATAGTAATCAATTTTAGGAAATTGAATATAGGCACAAGCCAAATATATATATTTTTGGAAATATTTAATATATATATTTATTCAGAAATAACTACAACTAACAACTAATGATATTAGTAAATTTCAAGGATATACATACATGTATATATATATACATGTGTTTGAAATACAGTTCATAACAGTATACATCAACGTATACAATAGTATTAGTCATATACAAAATAATCAAAATAATAATAATAACTAATAATCATGTGTTCATAATAATAATAATAGTAATAATAAACCAATCCTACGACTAAAAACATTATACATTAAAATAAACTCTTGAAGACTTTCCTCATCTTTTGTGAAGACCTAAAAATTAATATAAAAAATAAAGTAAAAAGTTGAAAGCCTTTTCCCATACTGCTGTCACAGTACACCATTACCAATCTTCTCTCGATCCCAAAGTATATATTAATTATTTCTATTATTATAATAAGTATAATAATTGAGAGTTTAAAGCCTGTGACATTAGAGAGAGAATTGATAGAGAGAATGATTTAAAGAACGAGAGAGAGAAGGAAAGGGAGAGAAAGGAAGGGATCGAAGTTTACCGATCTTGGGCGCTCGGCGCGTGGAGAAGAAGGGCTGAGCGTGGCGTGGCTGGCGCCGGAAAACCTGATGTTCCGACGCCATGGCGGAGCTCGACCGCACAGGCGTCGAGTACGGAGGACCCTGGCGAGGTGATTCTCGCCGGCTCGTTGATGGACGGAGGCGCTCACCAAGAAGGATCGGTGGCGAACAGCTGCGTGACGCGAGGAGTGACGCCAGCACCGAGGCATGGCAGCTCCACCGCACAGCGAAGGTGGTGGCTCTCGTCCTCGGCATGGCAGAAGTCAAGGGCGGAGACTCTTTCCATGTCGGTGCCGCCTCCTCGTGTCCGCAAGTTACGGCGGGTTTTGTTTGTAATTCTTTTTTTTGTGCTGATGGCGGTGTGTTGGTTGCAGGAAAGGCCAAATTTGGCCGAGAGTGGAGAAGATGGAGGCATGGTGGAAATAGAGGCAGGGTAGAAAATAGAGGCAGGGTGCTGGTGGTCGTATTGTCGCCGCTGTGGAATGCTCGGCTAGAGGCTGGGAATCTCGCTTGGAAAGATGTCATATGTGTGTATATATATATATATATATATTTAGTCCCGGGGCTTGATCAAAGATGGAAAAATAGATGCAATCGAGATTTGAGATGTCACACAAAAACTTTGCAGTGATCAAACTCAAGATCTACGATGGTACAATAAAATAAATTACCAAATTACAATCTGAAGGAGAGAAATAGAGAAGAGAAGATCTCTCGTTCTTCCTTACAAACGTGTTGCAATTGGGACAGAACGAGTTACAATAATCTGGAGGAAGATTAGATGAAGAACAGATGCTGGGGTGTCAAAACACCGTTGCTCAAAGTAAGTTTCGCCCCACACGATCTGCTTCCAGGAACTAGCAAGTTTGAAGAACTTGTGGAACGCTCGAAGTCACCTCTGTTCTGACTCCTCGGATGGACTTGCAATGGCGGCAGCAACTCTTTCTTTCTTTCTCCTTTTCTGACTTGTAATTTTCGTAGTGGTCACAAAGGAGGCCAGAAGAGAGTATTTATAGAGAGAGGGTAGAAACCCTAGCCGCCTCTTCAGTTATAGAAAGATTGAATCAAATCCCAAAAGATAGCAACGAGATTTAATTCAAATCCCACAAAATTAATTCAAATCCCACAAAGATAGGATCTGAATTAATTTAAATCCCACATTACGCCTCATGAGCCCATGAGCCCGAGTCCGAGTCCGAGTCCGAGTCCGAGTCGCTAAGCCCCTTTGGGGCTTAGCTCCAAATGGAATTAATCCAAGAGAATGACAAAAGCATTAATGCTTAATCCTTGGAGCCTTATTCTTACCTCCTTGTAAAATCACCCACATGGTTCCCTCCTTAGGGTCACCACCCCATGTGCATATCTCAACAACACATCCAAGTATATATGTTGAGATAACTCATGGTGCATTTTCGATGTGGGACTAAAATTTATAAGGCATGTTGAGAGCAAGCTCTCTCCATGTAAAGAAAGCACCAACAATCCCCACATATCACAACATATATATGTGTCCAGGGTTGAGCGTTCCCCACAGTAACTGTCCATTTTGCATTAGGATAGATGTCGCTAACGACTTGAATCTTCCCGCATGGGTTAAATAACAATGTGATACAAGAATGGACTACGCCTTGAATTATGCACCACAATTGTAATTCTTTCCACTCACAAAGTGTAGTTACATGTGCTTCTGGCTGCACATTAAAGGCCCTGTGCCAGCCTGGTTTCAGTGTATAATTTTGGGCGTCTACAAGTTTACCCTCAAGAGACGGCCTGATATCTCTTTCCATACACTATAGGTGAGTTCTTTATTAAAAAGATATGGCATGAAGCCTTGCGCTTCCTTGCGGTGCTACGCCGTTATGACATGGCCTGAAGCCGAGGCATTACCCCTACCTGGGAACCTTATTGTAGTGTCATACTACTGTAGCATAAGGTCACAAGCCTCTTTGTAGTACCAAACTACCCAGCATGAAGCCTAAGGCTTCCTTGCGGTGTTACGCCGCAATGACATGGCTTACAATGCCGAGGCTTTATCCCTACCTGGGTACCTCATCGTGGTGTCGTGCCACTGTAACATGGGGCCATCCTCTCCTTTGTAGTGCTGTCTACAACTCTTTAATTACGTCATACAGTATTAGGCTACCTGCCTATTTGTGGTGCTATGTCGCTGTGACTTGGCTTGCAAAGCCAAGGCATTACCCCTACCTGGGAACCTCATGGTGGAGTTACCCCACTGTAGCTTGGAGTTTCACTCCTTGTAGTGCTGCTCTACCGTGCTTCCTGTAAAGCACACCAGGCATTCACTCTGCCTGAGAACTCATTAAGGCGTTTAAGCCAACCTTCCACATGATCTATTTTTTTTGTAGAAAAATACATAGTAAACAATAGAGGTTATGGGTCCGTATCCCTTCCATGTTCCAGAGAACAAGTACCCACTGTTACCTGATAGTTTCCCAGTCAGTGATCCTCCTTTGAACCAAAAGTTAGATGCCTAGTAGATTTCTCTTTGAACTAATAGCATAAAACTTTATGGTAGGATTACAAAGACACACTATCAGAATGCCTTCAAGCCCATTTTACAAGCTGTGTCATCGACCAACTGGCGCTTGAGGCCCTTTGTGAATGGATCTGCCAGGTTCTCCTGACTCCGAACATCAACCACTGCAATTACACCTCTTTTGATAAGATCGTGTACTGTCCTGTGCTTTAACCGCACAGTCCTCTTCTTCCCGTTGAAGAGGTCATTTGATGCCACTGCCGCAGTCGCCTGGTTGTCACAGTATATCGATATCGCCGATATCTGAGCCCCAACCACTGGAAGATCATACATGAGCTCCCGAAGCCATTCTACTTTATCTGCTGCAGTTTCAAGTACATAGAATTCAGATTCTATGGAGGAACGAGAGAGTATAGTCTGCTTCTTCGACTTCCACGATATAGCAGCTCCACCCAAGGAAAAGACATATCCACCTGTGGATCTCTCGCTTTCTACCTCTGAACACCAGCTAGCATCACTGAAGCCTTCCACTACTGTTGGATACCCGTTGTAGTGCAGTGCATATGTCTGAGTTTTCTTGAGATATCTTATCACCCGCTTCACAGCTTTCCAGTGCTCAACCCCTGGGTTGCTTGTGAACCGACTCAGCATTCCTACGGCAAAAGCTATGTCAGGCCTTGTGGCAGTGGTTGCGTACATCAAACTTCCGATAACGCTAGAATACTCCAGCTGTCTGACGCTTTCCCTTGAATTTGGCTTCAGCTTCTGATCACACATGTATAGCGTATCGATCCCTAGAAGATCCTTATACCCATAGCATGTGAGCATCTTCTCAATGTAGTGAGATTGTGACAGCGCTACTCCAGTGTCTGTCCTGATGATCGTTATGCCCAAGATGACATCTGCATCCCCCAAGTCCTTCATACTGAACTTGGTTGAGAGGAACTTCTTTGTCTCTGTGACACAGCCTATATCCGTACCTAGGATTAGCATGTCGTCCATGTACAGACAAACGATGACTCCTCTTCCATCAGCAAACTTTGTGTAAACACATTTGTCCGTCTCGCTGACTCTGTAGCCGTTTGACCTAATAACTTTGTCAAACTTCTCATGCCACATCTTGGGAGCTTGCTTCAAACCATACAATGATTTCACCAACTTGCAGACTTTGTCTTCAAGACCTTTGACGACAAATCCATCTGGCTGTTGCATGTAAATCTCTTCGGTCAGCTCCCCATTCAGAAATGCGGTCTTTACATCCATCTGATGTATCACCAACTTATGTATAGCTGCTAGAGCGATTAACATCCTGATGGTGGTCATCCGGGCTACTGGAGCGTACGTGTCAAAGTAGTCTATCTCCTGTTTCTGAGAAAATCCCTTGGCTACCAGCCTGGCCTTGAACTTGTCAATAGTTCCATCTGCCTTCATCTTCTTCTTGAAGATTCATTTACATCCGATGGGCTTTTCTCCTTCAGGTAGATCTACCAACACCCATGTGTTATTGGAGGTGATAGAGTCAAACTCGTCATTCACTGCCTCCTTCCAGAAGATAGCATCTCTGGTCTTCATCGCCTCATCATAGGTAAGCGGATCTGCTTCCACATGATAGGTGACAAAGTCATCTCCGAAATCTTTTGGTCTCCTCGCTCGCTTAGCTGACGGCTCTGCGAGTTCTGGTACAAGAGTTGTTTCCTCAACAACAGCTTCTTCTTGGACTACTGGCTCATATGAGATTTCAGTCTCATTTGCTGTAAAACCCCTAAATTTCTACTATTTTTTTATTTTATAAATTAGTACCGATTTTAAAATTTTGTATTGTACGTCACGTAATCGTATTTTACGTCGCGCATGAACTTTTTATTTTTGCTCGACGAGTGCGAATATGTGCGAGCGTACATATTTTATAAAAATATTTTCTTTTCTATTTTATTACACTTTCAAAATATTATATAGAATTATTATTCTTACTATGAAAAGCCTATTGTTTTTAGCAGTTATTAATAATAAAAAATTTTGTACAAAAATATTTATTTTATTTATTTTAAATAATAATGTATTTTCAAAATTTCTTAATATTAATATTTTATTATTCCAAAAAAATTTATTATTCAAAAGATTTATTATTTTCGAAATTAATTATTATGGTATTTTTGGAAAACATATTTTTGTAATATTTGTGACAATTTAAAATTTGATTTGATTCCATGGATACATTTAAAAATATATAGTTAATATCTATTATTGGAATTTGAATTATTGATTTAATTTTAACTAAGGGAAGTTAATTTGATTTTAATTGGAGTTGGATTTAGATTGGATTGATTTTAAATTAAATTGCAATATATCTATTCTTGGGTTTTAAATCTAATCATAAGCCTATCCAAATTGGGAATTCCCACATCCTATAAATATAGGCAGGTACTCCTCCAATTCATAATTCATCTCCCACAAATTTTCTCCACAAACGTGCCGTGCACCGTGTCAGTGTCCATCCAGATTCTTATTCCATATTCTTTGTACAAATACATTATCTCCTTCTCGTGTCGGACACACCCCGACATTTTCCATCTCTAATCCTAACCCAGCCTAAATCCTAAAACCTAGCCGTGCCATCCCTGACTGCGGCAAACTCGCAGCAGTACTTTCCCCGATCACCACCACCCTGCCTGTCCTCTCCTCGCCAACCAAAATCCTCCGACACACCTCCCCGCCACTACGCCATCCCGGCCAGTGGCCGATCATCACCATTGCCTGCAGCAACCACTACCATCCTCCGTACCCCGACTTCTTGGCCAACCACCACCAAGTCTCCCCAGCCAGCCGTGCCTAGCCACCCGAACAAACACACCGCCACCGCCGTCTCCTCCTTGTTCCAGCCGCCCCGGCCACCCATCCTGGCCACCCCCGACTCTGGCAAATCACCCGAACCACCAGCCAGACCCACGCCAACACCGACGCACAACTACCACCGCCACCAAAAACAAATACCAGATTGGAAAAAAAAAAGAGAAGAACCTCACCTCTGGTCGCCGACCCTTGCCGCCGCCGGTGGACTCCGGCGCCGCCTGCATCCTCCGCGCCAAGCCGCCGGAGTACACCGTTTCCCTCTTCCCTCCGCCTCACCGGCCGCGTCCTCACCACCACCGCTTACAGCCGTCCGCCGACGACCCCTAGACCCGAGCCAACTCTCGCCGTGCGCCGACCGCCGCTTCAGCGCCGCCCCAACCCGCCAGATCTGGCCGGCCGACCTCCTCCGCGATCTCTTCCAGCTAACTCATCCGTCGACTCATCCCGTCGCCCCCTCGACCTTTCCCCTTTCTCCATCGAGCGCCCCCGAGTCAGCAGTGGCCACCTCCGCGAGTCCCCCTCCGTCTCGACCGGGTGGCCGCCATGGCTGAGCTCGCCACCCTCTCCGGCTAAACCACGTCCCGTCGCCCTCTTTTCCTTCTTCCCGCGCCGAGCCAAAACCCTTCCGTGCGCCGCCTGAGCGCTGTCCTCCGCCTCGCGCGGCGACTCCGAGCTCCCGCTCCCTCTCAGCCTAATTCTCCCGCCGCCTAATTCTCTCTCCCTCTGTCTCTTCCAATCCTTTCCCCTTTCTCCAAGGTTTTTTTTTTTGGCTTGTTCTCTCTCTCACTAAAGGAGAGCAGAACATCAGCTTTGTATACTTTAGTTATTATTATTATTTTAATTTTTATTTTATTTTTTCTTCCTTTGATATTTACTTTGGATGGTTTCAAATTTCTTTGGTATAAATTATTACTATTTAAATACTTCTTGAAAAAAAAACATATATATGTATGCTGTTTAGTTTGGGCAGCAAATAGTATATAGGTATGGTTTAATTTGGGTAGCATGTATGGCTTATTTTTTTGTTATTTTGGTATCATTAGGTATATAAAATAAATAGCTAATATGTTTATTATTATAGCTAATGGTTTAAAAACATATATAATTGTTCAAAATATAGTCTATATTTTAATGGGGTTCTAACTATAGTGATATTTTTGTAATACTTTGTTAAAACTTAAATATAGCCTATTATAAAAATAATTGACTAGATTCCAATATATTCCAAAATTATTTTTGAAATTATACGGTGTAGTTTTCTATAAAATAAATCCTAAGTATTCTGATTTTATATATATTATAAATAGTTTTTTAAAAATCATATTTATTATCCATTTCTCTTGATTACCCTCCTATCCTAATCAATCCTATTCTGCATATTCCCTCGCCAATTCGAAACTACCATATGTCCACCCTAACCAATTTGACCGTTCTGGACCAAATGGAACTGACCGTGTCACTATTCGAGGTCCCCTTGTACAGTTATTGCACCAAGGTCACAGATCGTGCCACCGTGATCATCGCAGCACACCGGACGCAATATCAGGCAAGACACCTTGCCATTAGCTGTTTAATTATTTTTAGCTCATATTTCATGCATGTCTATTATTTTCTTTATAAACTGTGATACATGGCATAACTGTTCTTTTATATTTCCTGCTGTGTATTATTTTTCTTACAAATTAAACCTAGATTTAAGGGACCACCTTGTGTGTCGCATTCATTGGCCTTGACACGTTGTAAACACGAAGTTGTGTGTCGCATGTAGAACACGGAAGTGCGTGATTGGCTGGCCACCAGTACGTACAAGCCGTGCGATAGGAATAACCGCTAATAGAGATTGCATGCTAGTTTGACTTAGCGGTTATAGTGGTTTGTGTTGAGGATACAACACAGTAGGCATTGGGCGGGGAGGACAATTCCTTAGCGTATGGGCTTCGATGCACTTCCCTTGTGACCCGGACTCTCCGCTGGAGATACGGGGTTGATGACACATGCTCTTCCTGCTGGGGCCTCTGGTGCCCAAGAGAGGACTATGCCAATCCTATTCAGCCAGGGTCCATGCGTAGGAAGGATTGTTCTTAACAACATATCACTTAGAATGGTAGGCTACCCTATCCGTTAGGTACGAGTACTTTTGGTTTGGGTACTTGTATCTGACCGTGACTTGGAACAATAACTTGTCGCGGATTAGTTCGTCACATCTTGTCCTTGTTTGGTTGTAGGTGTGACTTACTACTTCGATGAGAAGGTATTGAACCTTGTTGGGGTCCGGATACCATATCGAATTCTTAGCATGAAAAGATACGTCGACGTGAATTAGTTTACCATCTCCTGTCCTTGTTTGGTTGGGGGGATGGTACGCTCGTTCAGTAGGTGCGTATTGGACCATGTTATAAATTCGATTTACTTATTTATTGAGCAATATTTATTCAGTTTATATGGCATGCTATTATGTGTCTTGTTACGTCCCTCTGAGGACCTGGTTGTCTTGCCAGGTGTGTGCTATTGTCTTTCGCATGTGCTTTAGCTCTAGTCGTGATCTTCGCTACTTCTTCGAGGATGATTGCAATTGGATCGTCTTCGCTTCGCTCGCCACTCATTTCATTTTCTATGTACTTTTCTTTATTTTGTTGGTAGTGGATTTGTCTTCGCCCAATATATTGTATCAAGACAAATTTATTCTCATTATATGATCTTTTATTCATTTATTCTGTGTGGATGAGTTTAGTATTGGTTCTACTGCATTTTACAGCTTATGTATTTATACGAGGCTTCCATATATTGGAGTATACTTCGTATGAATACAGCTGGCATGTCTACGTTCCTAGTCCTACGTATTTTGGGACTGGGGCATTACATTTGCACCTACATCATTTTCTGGAATGTCCGAAAGAATAATATTTTTGTCTTTTGCAAACTTGTCTTCAAAGTATTCAGCATCGCGAGATTCGATGATATGATTTGACTCAATATCAAGAAATCTCCGAGCATCACTCTTCTCGGCATACCCCAAGAAGATCGCCTTCGTAGTCCTTGTCCCTAGCTTCTGAATCTTCAGATCTGGGAGCTTCACATACGCCAGACACCCCCACTCTCGAATAACATTCAAGTTTGGTCTGACTTTGAACCAGAGTTCATGAGGAGTTATGTCCGAAGTTGTATATGGCACTCTATTTAGAATAAAAGTGGCCGTCAATGCAGCTTCTCCCCAGTAGCATTTAGGAAGACCCGCGGTTAGCAGCATTGAGTTCATCATTTCTGTCAATGTTCTGTTCTTTTTCTCCGCTACTCCGTTGGATTGAGGAGAGTATGGAGGAGTAGTCTCACATATAATTCCATGTTCTTTGCAGAACGATGCGAATTCATGAGACCTATACTCCCCACCTCGATCACTCCTTAACCTCTTGAGTTGTTGTCCAGTCTGCCGTTCAGCTTCGGCCCTGAACTCTCTGAACTTCTCGAAAGCTTCGTCTTTAGACTTGAGCAAGTAGACGAACGCGTATTTTGAGAAGTCGTCGATGAAGGTTATGAAATACTTCATCCCGGCCTTCGTGGAGAAATGTTTGAAGTCACAGATATCGGAGTGCACCAACTCCAGAAGATCTGTGCTTCGATTGACCCGATGAAAGGGTTTTCTTGTGATCTTCGTCTGAGCACACACCTCACACTTCTCCACCTTACCCCCACATTTGGAGATAAGTCCTAGACTAGACATTTTGTTAATTCTTTTACAATGAACATGTCCTAGTCTATTATGCCACAACTTAAGAGAATAATCAGAAAATACAACTGTATTAATGTTTTCAAACTGGTTAACAAGCTGAATTTTAAATATTCCTTCGGTTTGATAAGCCTTCCCGAAGTATGTTCCTTTTTTGAACATCACCATCTGACCAGCATTGATATCCATCCTCAAGCCTGCATTGCAGAGCAGGCTCCCAGAGATCAGGTTCTTGGCAATCGTCGGAACATGCTTCACACCTTGAAGCGTCAGAGTGTTCCCAGAAGTGAGTTTCAGTTCCACGGTCCCGATCCCCAGAACTTCAGCTTGGGCCTGGTTCGCCATGACAACCTTCTCAGATATCGGCTGGTACGTGACGAACCATTCCTTGCCTGAACAGACATGGCAAGTCGCTCCAGTGTCTATCCACCAGTCAGAGTCAACCCCCACAGTTGTGACCTGTCCGATCACAACAATGTTGTTAACCAATGAAACCTTATTAGGCTCACCTTTCTCTGATTGTTTAGGCTTAGATCTGTATTCACTCTTGTAGTGGCCTTTCTTGCCACAATGATAACAAGTCACGTGGGACTTAGTCTTCTGTTGCTTGAAAGAAGGACCCTTCACTTTTAGATTAGTGAAGTCCTTCTTCTTGGGATGAGAAGCCGTCTGCTTCCCCTTTGGATCTCTCGTCTGCACAAGATTGGCTTTAGCCAACTGTTTGGACAGAGTGTCCACCTTCTGTTGGGAACGCATCTCGTCCTCAACATGGATCTCTTGCAGTAGATCTCCCAAGCTAATGTCTAGCTTCTTTCTGTGTATCCTTGCATAGAAGGTACTCCATCCAGCAGGAAGTTTTGAGACGATCCCTCCGACGACAAACTTGTCGGGAAGGGGCATCTCTTCGTCTTCCAGTTTCTGACACAGCTTCAGAAATTCCTTCACCTGTGGCAGCATGGACTTTTCGTCCTCAAAGATCAATTTGTGATATTTTTCAACCACAAACATTTTGCTCCTGTTCTTGTCTTCTTCATACAGATTTTCCACAGACTCCCATATGTCTCTGGCAAGTTCCTTCTTTGAGTAGGATTCTGCCAGGGAGTCCTCCATAGCATTCAGGATGAGAAGCCTGCAGATGCTATTTTTCCTTCTCCACTTGGCCTGGAGTTTGGTAGCCGCGTTGATTGCGGCAGAAGATCCAGTGTCTGGAACAGAGGGTTCTTCCTCTAACAGAACATGATCAACGTCTTTCAGTTGAAGAGTTAGGTAAACCTTTCTCTTCCAGACTTGATAGTGCTCTTCATCGAACTTTTCCAACTTGCAGAAGTCCGATTGGAGGAGCGAAGCATTAATGTTTTCCATCTATATGGATCTTGCTTTGAGATTGTTAGTCCCGGGGCTTGATCAAAGATGGAAAAACTGATGCAATCGAGATCTGAGATGTCACACAAAAACTTTGCAGTGATCAAACTCAAGATCTACGATGGTACAATAAAACAAATTGCCAAATTACAATCTGAAGGAAGAAAATAAAGAAGAGAAGATCTATCGTTCTTCCTTGCAAACGTGTTGCAATTGGGACAGAACGAGTTACAATAATCTGGAGGAAGATTAGATAAAGAACAGATGCTGGGGTGTCAAAACACCGTTGCTCAAAGTAAGATTCGTCCCACACGATCTGCTTCCAGGAACCAGCAAGTTTGAAGAACTTGTGGAACGCTCGAAGTCACCTCTGTTCTGACTCCTCGGATGGACTTACAATGGCGGCAGCAACTCTCTCTTTCTTTCTCCTTTTCTAACTTGTAATTTTCGTAGTAGTCACAAAGGAGGCCAGAAGAGAGTATTTATAGAGAGAGGGTGGAAACCCTAGCCGCCTCTTCAGTTATGGAAAGATTGAATCAAATCCCAAAAGATAGCAACGAGATTTAATTCACATCCCATGAAATTAATTCAAATCCCACAAAGATAGGATCTGAATTAATTCAAATCCCACAAAGATAGGATCTAGTTTAATCGCATTGATTCAGCCTTTCCATAACTGATTTGTAATCTGTACAGTCAGTGGATCCCTCTATGCGGCAGCAGCAGCAGCCTGGCCGCATGAGCCTAATGGCCGCATGGATCGCATGAGCCGCATGGACCGCATGAGCCGCATGGACCGCATGGACCGCATGAGCCGCATGTGCCACAAGAGCCGCATGAGCCCGCATATGAGCCGCATAAAGACCGCATGACTGTTGACGTGCTAAGTGCAAAGTGCGCCAACAAAATGCCACATTACGCCTCATGAGCCCATGAGCCCGAGTCCGAGTCTGAGTCGCTAAGCCCCTTTGGGGCTTAGCTCCAAATGGAATTAATCCAAGAGAATGACAAAAGCATTAATGCTTAATCTTTGGAGCCTTATTCTTACCTCCTTGTAAAATCACCCACATGGTTCCCTCCTTAGGGTCACCACCCCATGTGCATCTCTCAACAACACACCCAAGTATATATGTTGAGATAACTCATGGTGCATTTCCGATGTGGGACTAAAATTTATAAGGCATGTTGAGAGCAAGCTCTCTCCATGTAAAGAAAGCACCAACATATATATATTGTGGTTTTGGTTTAGGGGATAGAGATAGGAATGAACTGATTGTGTATATCTCTTCACGCCTATATATATATATATATATATATATATATATATATATATATATATATATATATATATATATATATATATATATATGGCTAAAAGAGAGTGAAGATTGATATATACCTGGATGGTTTCGTATATTTGAATAGAGGATGGTCTATAGCATTAACGATTTAGTATCTAAATAGGATATAAATATGGAGGCTTGAGATATGAAATAGTCGTAGGCTACATATATTTTTGTATGTTTGTCATTCGAAGGAAACAAGGAAAAGCTCTCTTAAAAAGATTGAGCTTCATAAGTAAACTCCTAACCGGATAAGGACCAAGATTCTCTTAGATCATTCCCTTAATTTATATTAACTAAATAATTTAGAAAAACTAATTTAATTTAATCTTAATCCAATACATGACCATACTAATCATTTGAACTAATATTTATTATTATCAATAATCCGAATCTTAATCAGTAATTTAGTACCACAATAATATTCTTTGAAATATTTGATGTCATCAATTAATTCCAAATCTCTATATTTCAGAATATATGGGTAAACCTTTTATTCAACAATAATTTTGATTTTTAAAACTATTTTAGAAAACCAACTTTGAAAGACCAAAAAAAGTAGCAACCTATTTTATAATTCCATAATTTGAGAACAAGTATTTTTATAAAAATTTAAATTGTATTTTCAAGCTATAAATTTTAAAATACTTTTTGAAATGCAAAATAATAGCAAATTATCTTCCACAAAATATTTGACGGAAATTACTTTTAAACACAATAATTAAAATAAGGTAATAAAATAAAAATAATTCTGAAATTTCGGGAAGAGGGGTTACAAATCTACCCACCTTAGAAATAAATTTGTCCTCGAATTTAAGGACTGCTAGGATAGACGGAACTTGGTCGATCGGTGAATATATAGAAAAATTTTATAACAAAACAAAACAAAAAAAAGTATTAAACCACGGATGAAAAGGAAAAGAAAAGATTTTAATAAGAACGTTAATCAGCTAGGGTAGAAATAGGCATGGCTTGGTGTTGGGACCTTAGGTTATGGTCTTGAATCCTAAAAATGCTCTAAAATATTTTCAGAAAGTTTGACACTCAAAAGCTAACAATGACCTCAAGGACAATTCATCAATGGAAGACTCTATCCACCTTAGAGAGAGTTTATTTTTTTATTTTTTTATTTTTTTGAAAATTTTGAAGGGCACGATTAATCATGATTATGAATATAATCAAGGAATGATATGATCAAAACTGAGTTAGATTGTGTCTGAAATTGAATTTTAAGAAAAGATACCACGTGGCACAATTAAGGTATAGTTCAAAGCTTCTAGTCACAATGGTCAAAATATAATTGAAATATAATTTATTATACAAGAAAAGTCGTTATGCATGATCAATTATTGGCACGGTCAATAAGTTGAGGAAAATGTTTTAGCATGGTTATAGAGTCAAGACCTACGTATGACTATAATTCTAGTGAGATGGAATTAACATATACTAAATGGTTACTAGGAGGGAACTAATAGGATGGTAAGAGAGAGGCTACAAGATTTATCGAGAAGACATAGAAAAAAATAGAATACACAATCAAATTGAAATGAGGGTGGAATAATCATATGCCAATAAAAGGTGTAGCCACTATGGTATTCAAAAACCGTACGCATATCTAAAGTTGTTTCACCGAGAATCTATGCCTCGCCAGTGTACATCTGACTGCAGTAGCCCTTGGTTTCATGACTCAAATATGATATGGTATCAAATACTCTATTAGCTTTACCAATATTAACATACAACTCAAAGTCAGAATAGAACAATTAGGACATGGTTTTAGTATCATTCGACGACTTATATATACTCGAAATTACCTCAACTTGGGGATCATGCCACGCCAGTGCGCTGCTGGCTGCAGTGAACCCGCAGTCTCGGTAATTCAAGTCAATGGCGACAGTGCGCTGCTGTCTTACCATTATGAGTCACTGATCATACTTCCAACTATATCCCTAAAATTTCAAAGAGATTTTAAAAATTCCTTAAACAATTGGTCATTATAGAGAAAGTGTACATATCTATCTTTGAAGTGAAGGTACCAACTTTTGAAAATCAACCAATTGGTTAGGGAGAGAATGATCGAAGACAAGGAAAATATAACCTTAATTTATATATATATATATATATATATATATATATATATATATATTGAACAAAACCGACTCGGAATCAGGTTAGGATCAACTCCATGGATAAAATATTAACTTTTAAAGGAATGGATTATCATGGAAATTAGAAATTAAATAAGTGATATGGTCTGTATGATTTGACGATGTTAGATAAAGCAGAGAATATCTTACACAAATGGTCAAGATAGGAAAAATATAGGTATCTGTCTTCCAAGTATAAATATCAATTCTTGGAGAGGAGAATAATTGAGGTAAAGCTAACTCGAGAGTAACAAATAGATATTTGAGTGAGAAAATATTTTAAACTAATATTTCTTTTAGGTTGAAGGGAAGGTAAGTGATGGAAACTTACGATATACCGGTGTTTAGGAAAGGTGATAAAGATTACGAAGAATATGATGAAGACAATAGAAATATAAACTTTAATTATTTGTCTCTAATATTCAAAGATTGTGGGGGTAAACACACATATATATACATATCTTGAAAAAATAAACTCGTAATAAGTGAATGTATGGATAATCGAGTTAGGTCCAAACTCAATAGATGGGAACAAAGTATACTCTGTTTAATGAAATAATTACCTATGGTCAATGTAATTAATAAGTAATAAGGTATGTGGGTTATTAGAGGGAACCTAAAATCACACAACAATATATATTAGGAGTTCGATCCTAGAAATTTTTAATTCACCATGCGAATATTCTACCCATCTCGATCCTACCAACGTATCAACCAGTACATCAATTCATTCTATGAGTATTCCTCAAGTTATCTAATAGGGTTTAGGATTCAGTAAATCCTTGGCTAATTGCATGGCCGAGGTTTCAACCTTAACTACCCAATAGTCAGATTAATAAGAGACTCCTAGTCTTAATCATTCCCCTAAATTGTTTCAATTCTAATTGTGAATGAGCATTTCCTAGTCGCAGGCTCGCAGTAGTACGACTAACATAGGTACTACCACGAGTTCGTACAATTTGCAAAAACTGGCCTGCATGGGCCACCACAAAAACTTGTCACGACCCGCACCCGCTTTTCGGATATAAGACGTGTCCTAGCCAGCCTACGCCGTAGAGTCGGCGGTAGAACGCTGTCACGGCCAAGATGCTCAAAATCATAAAATATAACATTTATTGCTCATTCATATTTCTAAATTAATTATAACTTTTACAATATTTATATTTAAAGAAAATACAAGGTTCTTACAATTAATGAAAATGGTACCACTTCTATCTAATATCTAGGTTTTTGCCTGCAAGTACACCCGTAACTCTCCATGCTAAGTGAAGCCACAGCTAAACCTAAAAATTGTTGGTTTCCAGTCAGAAATGGAACAAGCACACAAACCGACGATAAATCGAGAACACAATAGAATTCACACGACATGAAAATAACATATGGGAGATGATCTAGGAAATAAGACCGATATCATGATAAATCACGAAAGAAAGTAGATTACACTACAACATGATATATAAGCTAGAAAAGGAACATGTAACTAGGATGACATGGCAAGTGGTGAAGAAAACAGGAAAACAAGTAAAGACAACTATCTATGTGTTTTGAAATACCAGTTTCGACATGTGAACGGCTAAGGGGTAAATCAGGCACCCTACACGTGTCGTATGCAGCTACTATTCTCCATGAAAGATACGGAAGATAGTTGTGGGTAGTCCACATGTCTACTAAGATATTTTCCCTCCCAACTAGTACTCATGGACTCGAACAAGTCACGAAACATGAAAACACGACAATCACGAAACAAAGTATGTAGAGATCCATGACACTAATCCGTGTAACAATGTGTCAACAAGCAAGAGAGCATATGCATAAACATGAAATAGAAAGACTACTATGAATCGAAAGCAATCAGAAAGTGCACTTGCCTGAGGTCCTTAGCTGGTGAAACCGATAATACTGTTGGGTCGAGATTAGCCAAATTGGCTAGGGTTGAAATGCAAAAATTCAGATTCGCAAGGAAAATATGGTTAGTCCTTGTCTGGAATAATCTAGAAGAAATTTTGATCTAGTAAAGGAAATTCGTGAAAAAGTATAAAATAATAACTTTATATTTTTTTAGAAACTATTTATGATATTTAAAACTATATTTATTAATCAAAATAATTTTAGATAATTATTTGCAATTCAAGAAAACTATTTTAGAAATTAATTATAATCTTTAAAAATATTATAAATATTAGGGAAAAGTCTTTTAAGGATAAAACCCCAATTAGTCAAATACACTTTTTAGGTAAAAACCCTATTTACAAAACCATCCAAACAATATAGTAATCAATTTTAGGAAATTGAATATAGGCACAAGCCATATATATATATATTTTTGGAAATATTTAATATATATATTTATTCAGAAATAACTATAACTAATAACTAATGATATTAGTAAATTTCAAGGATATACATACATGTACATATACATGTGTTTGAAATACAATTCATAACGGTATACATCAACGTATACAATAGTATTAGTCATATATAAACATAATCAAAATAATAATTATAACTAATAGAAAATGGAGGCAGGATAGAAAATGGAGGCAGGTTGCTGGTGGTGGTATTGTCGTCGTAGCGAAATGCTCGGCTAGAGGCTGGGAATCTCGCTTAGGAAGATGTCATATGTATATATATTTTGTGGTTTTGGTTTAGGGGATAAAGATAGGAATGAACTGATTGTGTATATATCTTCACGCCTATATATATATATATATATATATATATATATAGGCTAAAAGAGAGTGGAGATTGATATATACCTGGACGGATTCTTATACTTGAATAGAGGATAGTCTATAGCATTGACAATTTAGTATCTAAATAGGATTTAAATATGGTGGCTTGAGATATGAAATAGTCGTAGGCTGCATATATTTATGTATATTTGTCATTCGAAGGAAACAAGGAAAAGCTCTATTAAAAAGATTGAGCTTCATAATTAAACTCCTAACCGGATAAGGACCAAGATTCTCTTAGATCTTTCCCTTAATTTATATTAACTAAATAATTTAGAAAAACTAATTTAATTTAATCTTAATCCAATACATGACCATACTAATAACTTGAACTAACATTTAATATTATCAATAATCTGAATCTTAATCAATAATTAAGAACCACAATAATATTCTTTGAAATATTTGATGTCATCAATTAATTCCAAATCTCTATATTTCAGAATATATGGGTAAACCATTTATTCAACAATAATTTTGATTTTTAAAACTATTTTAGAAAACCAACTTTGAAAGACCAAAAAATAGTAGCAACCTATTTTATAATTCCATAATTTAAGAACAAGTATTTTTATAAAAATTTAAATTATTTTTTCAAGCTATAAATTTTTAAATACTTTTTGAAATGCAAAATAATATCAAATTATCTTCTACAAAATATTTAACAAAAATTACTTTTAAACACAATATTTAAAATAAGGTAACAAAATAAAAATAATTCTGAAATTTTGAGAAGAGGGGTTATAATTAATCATAACATATTATGACTCCGAAAATTCAAGTATGCCTAACTCGCGACGCAAATAGTTAAAACGATCTTCGATTAGTGATTATGTGAATATATCTGCCAGTTGATGATCTATGTCAATAAACTCTAGACAAATATTATCGTGTTGTTAGTGATCACGTAAAAGTGGTGACGTATTTCTATGTGCTTAGTGCGTAAATGAAATACTGGATTCTTAGTCAAATTAATAGTGCCACTGTTATCACAGTATATGAGAATCTCAACTATTGATAATGCTACAGAATTTTATTTTTTGCTAAACCAAGAGACTAAAGCTTTACCTAGAAAATGAGACATACCACTTGTACAGTCTACTTTACATCTAGCAAAATTAGCATCCGAGTAACCGATTAGGTCAAACGATATGGTTTTGGGATACCATAAGCCGATAGTAGAAGTTTTTTTAAGGTATTGAAAGATACACTTAACGACGCATAAGTGTAATTTCTTAGGATTAGCTTGATAGCATGCACAGATGTAAACATTAAACATAATATCAGGACGAATAGCAGTTAAATAAAGTAAACTACCAATCACACCTCGATACTTACGCTGGTCGACTGGTTTGCCACTTTCATCAATGTAAAGTCGAGTTGATGTAGCCATTGGCGTACCGATAGGCTTTACGTTATCAAAGTCAAACTTTTTTAGTAAGTCTTTCGTGTACTTGCCTTGATTGATGAAGATTGTCTACGAGTGTTGTTTGATCTGAAGTCCAAAGAAGTAGTTGAGCTCTACCATCATACTCATCTCAAACTCATCCTGTATATCCTTAGCAAAATTTTAACAAAGTTTTTCGTTAGTAGAACCGAATACTGTCATCAACATAAATTTGCACAAGGAAAATAGTATCATCTAAAGTCTTGATAAACAAAGTTGTATCAACCCTTCCTTTTGAAAAACTATTTTTAAGTAGAAAAGCACTTAGGCGTTCATACCAAGCACACGGTGCTTGTTTGAGTCCATAAAGTGTCTTTCTTAGCTTGAAATAGTTATCAGGTTTTTAAAAATTCTCAAAACTAGGGGGTTGCTTCACAAAACCTCTTCCTTTAAAACCACATTCAAAAATGCACTCTTAACATCCATTTGAAATTGTGAAAACATGTGAATAGATTCTAGTCTAGCAACATGACAATATATCTCAAATTCCTTCTTCTTGATTATAATCTTGCACCACTAGACGTACTTTGTTGCGTAGAACATGTCCATCCTTACTTAGTTTATTTTGAAACATCTATATGGTACCAATTATCGATTGACCAATAGGTTTAGGAACAAGTTTCTAAACTTGGTTATTCTCAAATTGATTAAGTTCCTTTTGCATAGCATCAATCCAAAATTCATCCAAAAAAGTATCTGCTACTGATTTAGGTTCTACTTAAGAAATAAAAGCTACGTTTGTTGCTTTGTCTCTAGTAAAGAACGCGTACCTACTCCCTTAGATACATTACCTATAACAAGTGTCTTTAGATGTTCTGGCATAAATTTTATCTTCTTAGGCAGACTCTCCAGATAGTTCTCGTTGGTAGCAGTATCTTCAAGTGCCTTGTATTATTTTTGTACATCTTCGTCATCACTGTCGCTATATCTCTGACTGTAGAGCTTATCAAAGGAAACATTAATAGATTATTCAACAATCATAGATCTTTTATTGAAAATTCTATATCCCTTACTCTTGGCCGCATATTCGAGAAATATTCCTTCGTACGAACTTACCCAACTTATCCTTGGTGTTCATGAAAAAGCAGCGACAACCAAAAACTTTAAAATAAGAAATATATGGAATCTTTCCAAACCACAATTTATAAGAGGTTTTCTTCGATATAGGCCGAATTAAGACCCTATTCAAAATATGACAGGCTATACTTACAGTTTCTGTCCAAAAATGTTTCGAAAGATTATGCTGGTTAAACATGGCTCTAACTATACCACTAAGAGTTCTATTCTTGTGCTCCACAATACCATTTTGTTAAGGAGTTCTAGGACAAAAAACTTATGGTAATATCCATTATCATCACAAAACTGTTGAAATTAGTATTTTTGAATTCGTCATCATGATCATTTTGAATTCGAGTAATCATGAAGCCTTTTTCATTTTGTACCTTTTATAGAATACTTAAAATTCAAAAATGGCATCACTTTTATTTGATAAAAAGTAAACCTATGTAAATCGAGAGAAATTATCAACTATAACAAAAGCGTAGAGCTTACCGCCAAGACTAGCGACTCTACTAGGACCAAACAAATCTATATGAATCAATTGCAAGGGTCTAGACGTGCGTACAACATTGATGGATTTAAAAGATAAGCTATTAGCTTTGTTCTTTTCACAGTTTGAACATATCATATCTCTCTTGAAGGAAATTTTTGTGAGTCCTTTTACTAGCTTTTTAGTCGATATCCATGAGATAGTGTCCATGTTTGCATATCCTAACCTCACGTGCCATAGCCAGCTTTCATCTTGATTAGCTACTAGCCACTTACCTGCATTGTTAGTGCGTTCTAGAAAAAAAAATAGGCTTAATTGTACTTTGCTACCCTCAACTATTCTGCCTTTTCAACTTGATACCATAAACTTTTTTTGTAACAAATTGGTACCTCAACTATTATTTTTTTTCAACTTGATACCTAATTTTTCAAAAATTCCGAAAATGCCCTTCCCTCTTCCTTCCCTCCACCCCCTTCCCCACTCCGGCCACCCCCCCTGCTAGCTCTGGCCGCCCTACCCCCCCTGCTAGCTCCCCCTCCCGCCCCCACCCCCCTCCCCTGCTACCTTCGGCCACCCCCTGCCCCGCCTCCCGCCCCGCCCTCCCTCCCCAGCCCCCCTCCTCCCGTGCTGCCGCGGCCTAGGGGAGAGGCGGGGGCGGGCGGGCGGCCGGAGTGAGCAGGGGGGGTGGGGGACGGGGGGGGGGGGGCGGAGCTAGCAGGGGGGGCGGCCGGAGTGAGCAGGGGGGGGCGGCCGAAGCGTGCAGGGGGGAGGGTTAGGGGTAGGGGTAGGGGCATTTTAGTCCAAAATAACATCTGGGAATTGTTACAAAAAATAGTTTAGGGTACAAAGTTGAAAAATGGTAATAGTTGAGGGTAGCAAAGTGCAATTAAGCCAAAAAAATATTGTCTTCCCTGATTCCTTCATATACAGGATTACCAGTAGACATTTCATTTATAGAACATTTGTTTTTCACAAAATTGATACCATAACTGTTATCTGCCAAATGAATAATGCTGAACAGGTTATGTTTTAATTTTGTGACTAGACAAACGTCTTGTATTTTAGGGTAGAAAGATATACCAATAGTACCAATTCCTATAATATTACCTCGAAGATTATTACCAAAGGAAACATACCCTTCTCTCTTCATCGATAGCATAGCGAATAAGGATGCATCACCTGTCATGTGATGCGAACATCCTCATCGAGGATCTATTTGCTTTTAGCATGAGAGGGTTGAAGGTCTACCTATAAAATGAGTAGATGTAACCTTTGGTACCCATTTCTTCAAGGTTCCAGCATGATTAGTCTTAGGAATCCAAATAAGTACATTTATGTTAACTAACTTTCTAGATCTATAATATTGTAGTATGTGCCCATGTTCACCATAGTATGTGCATGTGATTTTTGGAATAGTGCTCTCTGTGTTGAAATGCTTCTTGTGTGTCTTTCTTGGAAACCTGTATATAAAAGCATATTTGTGAGGAACGTGATGCTTATGTGCTTTTTTTAGTTTTGTCCTTTTTTGTATATGTATAGTATTAGGACTAATCTTAGGCTGTGTAACAGGGGTGACCTATTTGCCTAATTTGATCTCCAATCTTTTAGAGATTGTATAAGACTTTGAATTTAGCAGTCATAATGTGAGTCTCTGTTCAGTGACTAGGTATCCCTTCTTCTCTATGTCATATAGTTCTTGTACTTTGATATAGTCTCTTTCCTTTTATTCTATAGTAAGGATAGCCTCATGATAGTCCAATCTAATTTTGGTTTATCTCCTCTGTGTCTTCGGTAGTAGATGTCCCTTTGATATCTTCTAGAAGATTAGACAGTCTAGCTACTTTGTTTGTGTATGCCTTAATCTCCTTGCGAGACTGCTTATACTTGTCCAACACATTTATGTGCTCTTCAAGTAATTTACTAAAGGAATTTTCTAACTGATCGAATGTAAAATCATCATAAAGAGGGTTTTTTATACCTTATCGTATGCCATTAGACAGACATTTGCATTGTTGTTGGGTCTGTCGTCCTCTTCTAATTCATCGGCCTCTCTTTCGTGCCAAATGCTGGTGTTCGCATATTTTTGACCAATTGTTGCTTTCTTGCTCGATCTTGATCGGTCGTATGGACTACTTTTCTTTGATAGTGGACAGTGCTTCTTCATCTGCCCTAACTTCTTGCATCCAAAGAAAATAGTTTCTTCTTCGTTGCTTTCATGGCTATCATTTTTATTTCGATTTGATCGCTCAAAATTTAACAATTTCCTGAAGTTCTTAACCAGTAGGGCATGTTTATCACCATTAGAATCTTCTTCATCAGTATCATTGTATGAGACTCTTCTATCTTGGGCTTTGAAGGTGGTAGATTTTTTTGGGAGTTGCTTCTTCAAAGTCTTGTAAATCCAGCTCATAGGTCATGAGCTTGCCCATAAGTGTCTCCAATGTCATCGTGGTGAGGTCTATTCCCTCCATGATCGCAGTGGCATTCGGGTTCCAATTCTTGGTTAGAGCCTGCAGTACCTTCATGATCTTCTCATGATTGTTGTAATCATTTCCAATAATTGTAGAGGATTAGTAATATCAAGAAAACGAGTAAAAATTTATGTAATTGACTCATCAGGTTTTATCTTGAATGACTCATATTTTTGTGTCAATTTATTGATTTTGGATTCCTTAACTTGGGAAGTTTCTTTATGAGTTACCTCAAGAAGTCTCCAAATTTTATTAGATGTGGCATAAGTAGATACGCGATTGAACTTGGTTTTGTCAATTGTACAGAATAGTGCATTGATGGCTCATGCATCTAGACTAGCATGTGTCTTCTCATGCTCAGTATATTTGTCATGGGACTTGTCTACTAAAACACTATCAATCATTATTCTAGGCGGTTTCTTGTAACCGTCTATAACTATTGACCAAAGATCGAAGTCCAATGACTTAAAAAAGAAACTCATTTGTGTTTTCTAATATATATAATTTGTTCCATCAAATAGTGGGGGTCTATTTGTGGATTTTTCTTCACCCTTGAATATAGACTTAACGGCTACCATATATATACTCTCTAGTTGGATGTATAACCTGCTTTAATACCAATTATAGGACCGTTGAGCACCTCTAGAGGGGGATGAATAAAGTGCGTGTGTATGTAGCAGAATAAATATCACAATGAAAATTATGTAGTGTGGTAAGTAAGGACAAATAAAATAACAGTAAATGAGTTGCAGTAAAAGTAAGAGTTAAGTAGATCAAACTCAGTGACACAACGATATATACTGGTTTTTCTCGTGGAGGACTAATCCAGTCTCAAGTACTCCTACTCAATGTTAATCCACTATAACACACAAGCTTTAACTAAGTACTTGCAACTCTTACCATACCATTCTTGGGGACAAGTGCACGATCGACTTCAATAATACCATGCTTATCGACGAGTGCACGGCCGACTCTAGAAAGCGATAAAAAACTGGAACATTTTCTGAAATAGCCATCGATACAACTCTTCAAAAGCAAACTCTAGATTGAACTGGAACTGTACTGGCTTAGCTAAGAGTAGTATAGGCTAGATTTGAAAGTGTGGCTCGTAGAAAACACTTTAAAGGAATAGAGAAGAGAATGAGATTGGATGATTGAATGATTTGAAAATGTGAAAGTTCTTCTCTATTTATTATGTTTTTATTAACCAAATTCGGGCAGATTCGGATGCAGAAATCTTGCATTCGAATGTTAGATGAAGATATCAAGGAAATTCAAAAATAAGTTGAAACTGCCTAGACCGAACTCAGGCCGAGTTCTGCATGAGTTCTAACAGAACTGTTTTAGGCCAATTATTGGGTTTTGGGCTATTTTTGATTGTGGACTTTTGGATAAGGATTTGTGGATAGGTTATACTATATTTTTGTGGACTGAGAGTAGCTAAGCCAGTACCGATCATGATCAATCTTACATATTTTTCTAGACTCAAATAAAGATAAAATACAAAAAAAATATAAAAAGCTTAATCTTGATTCTATCACTTTTGGTTCTTGATGACGACAAGCTGGTAGCAGTAGTATGTGCAGATTTGAAACCTGTAAGCTTATAGTTGTATATATACTTTACTTATCGACCAAAGTTGACGTTGATTATCAAAATTATGTATGATCATAACCAATGGGCCAACACTAACTAGAACCAGAAGAAGCACGCTGGACTACGATCATTTGGTTTATTTGTAGCCATGCTTAGTACTATTTTTCGTGTGACATGTCATTATCTATAGAGTTCTTCCATGTGTTCTTCATTTTGTTTCTAGTAGTTGCTTTCTATTTTTTCTTGCGTTTTATGTACAGTCATAGTAGGCATGTTTATATGTATCTTGCTAGTCCCCTGAGGACCTGGTGATCTCTCCAGGTATTAGATGAAGTTACCAAGGTATAAACATTGATGGTTGATGGTTGCTTCACCAAGACTTCAGGTATATTTAGTTGTTGCTATTATCATTCTCTTCCTTACTTATATTTCGTCCTATATTTGACTCATGTTGTTATTATAGCCTAGTCTTTTACAAGCTTCATTATTCTTCTAAGATTGTTCATGATATATGTATTATTGGGGATCCACGCTAATACATTTATCTATTATAGAATTAGTATATTACGGTCTGATCAACCTTGGTGTACTTGATTCGTCATTTTCATCAATATTTAGTAGATTGAGATATAGTTGATTTAGAACAATAAAACAGCCTATACGTACTCGAGTTGGGCTGGAGTCCTCTCGATACGTAGCTGGCATGGATAAGATCTCCTAATCCTATGTATTTTGGGACTGGGACGTTACACTTGTAGCCCCTCTTCTCAGAATTTTGATAATATATTTTATTTATTTATTTGAATTAAATAGTGATTTTTAAAAATTTTATAAATAATTACTTAGTTAATTATCGTATAAATTTAGCCATGGTAGATTTTTGGAGTACAAGGTGACTAGAAATCGTGACACGGATAGTGCAATGGCGTGCTTTGACTAATGTATTAGCCCTGGTAGGGAAGGCCAAGCCATAGTGATGTCATAACTAGAAAAATCAGGCCAAGTTACGACTTAACCCTTACCGAAGAATTATTTATTTATTAATCATATTATTGAGTTTTAGGGAACCCGGTTGTACCGAACTAGTCTAGATTGGACCCAAAACAAGCCCATGTAGTCATGCGGTGCGCCCAATAACATTCGTGTTGATGTAATTTGGTATGAGTGTATTGTATTCCGTTTTAATGATCTAATAAATATTTCTAAGTATTCATTAATTAAATATTATAAATATCATTATTAGTTGATATTCAATGACATTTGTGTAAAATAGGTCCTTGTATATATTGGGATTATTAGACTGTACATAATGGAATATATACATCATCATTGATTTATTGAATTTTGATATTATTATTATTTTTTATTATCAATATTATTGAGGTTATTATTATATAATAATATTATTATTATTGGTTATATTATATTTGTCAAATAAATATTATAATATATATATATATATATATATATATATATATATATATATATATATATATATATATAGTCATATTTATATAAATAGTCCCTACGCTAGGACTGGATAATATTGAGGTTTTATTTAGATTTTCGTGGAGAGCACTATATATATATATATATATATATATATATATATATATATATATATATATATATATATATATATATATATATATATATATATATATATATATATTTTATATATATATATATATATATATATATATATATATATATATATATTTTATATATATATATATATATATATATATATATATATATATATATATATATATATATATATATATATAAAAAATATATATATATATATATATATATATATATATATATATATATATATAAAATATATATATATATATATATATATATATATATATATATATATATATATATATATATATATATATATATATATATATAGTGCTCATATATATATATATATATATATATATAAAAATAAAAAGAAAAAGAAAAAAGAAAAAGAAAAAGAAAAAGAAAAAAACAACAACAGCAACAACAATAAAAATAACCCACGAGATATTGGTGGGGTCCAGTATCTCGTGAGTCACCAACCGCCCAAACCCGCGCATGTTCCCATGTTGCAAAGCCGCACCTATTTATACATATACATGAGGGAGAGATCGAGAGAATCTCTAAAAACTAGAAAACCCTAATGCCGTGCCACCCACGCGACCCACGCCATTACCCCCACCGCGCACGCTGCCCTGCTCGGCAGCAGCAAGCCGACGCACCAGAGTAGTGCCATTCTTCACTAACAGTTTTTGGATGTCGGAACCCATGCTTTGGAGGACACTTTCTGGACTTAATAGTAAGAGTTTTTGAGAAACAATTTTAAATAGTTATTAACAACATATACGAGAATGAAACCCTTTTTACGGATCTTGATTTCATCTAATATGTGGGGAGTTATTTGATTTCAAAAATCATGAAAAACCTGTTTTCGAAAAACTGAAACTCTAGAAAATTCCTTCGATACGATGTGCGTCCCGCCAATTCAGGCGACGTGGTCACAAATCGAAAGCATCGAAAGATGCGTAATGGCTTCGTAGACGTGTGGGCTTTGACGGAATTTAAATTGGTTGCGTGTGCGCGACGAATTTGATGCGTATCCGTCGAAATTCACCGTATCGACCTCTGTGCAAATTTCCCAATTACTATGTGCACGTTCATCAGATCTAGAGGAAACTTGCACCAACAGGACCGTATTATTTTTTGGTCCTATATGCTAAGTTTGGTCCGATTCTGAGACAGTTGACCGGATCGCCGTTTTGTGGGCCCCATGATCCGACTCAACGGGCAATTTTGTGCACAGTCCACCAGAATCCAAAATTGGACATACCGTTGGGTTCAGCTCATCAAAAAAATTTCGTAGACATGTAGTTTGACGACTTTAGAGACTATTGACTCTGGCACGCTTTTCGGTGCAAAGCGGGTCCAACAGCGGACACCGTTTTGACCCAAAATTATTATTTTGCCCCTGTGTCCAGAATTGGACTTAAGGACAGGCAATTCTAGCTAATTTGACTATTCTGAGAACATTGGTGATGTCTATTTCAGTATCTGGAGACCGTTGTACGAGTTTGACTGTTGTGGTACACTGAGTGGTTTGGATTATCGGTTTCACCAGGAAAGGACCTCAGGCGAGTACAGTTTATTATTTGTTTTCGATATTGAGCTTTACTATACCTCATTGTTAGTCAATAGATATGTGATTTTTGTCTTTTATGTTTGCTATATTTTGTCGTGTCGGGGAGGTGAAGTACCAAAGATGTGTGATCTGACCTTATATCGTGTATACAGTGTAGACCGTAATTTATTATTGCATTATACCATATAGACAGTGTTTCATTACTGCTTTATACAGTGTAGACAGTATTTCATTACTGTTTTATACAGTATAGATAGTGTTTCTTTATTGCAGTATACCGTATAGACAGTGTTACTTTATACAGTGTAGATATTATAGACAGTGTCGTGTAATTATCCCGAGACTGATCAATATCAAAGGTACTTCAGTCAGTCGATGAGTATTGTCTTTGTATTTATTTACTGTTTTCTTCTGTTTAGTTCTATTTGTCTTTCTGTGTTTATTTTTCAAATCATATATTTAAAGGCAAACCTCTGTTGTATAGTCATTTTCATATATTGAAACTGCATTCAGTGAATTGAACTCGTTCCATTCCTGACTGAAAACCAACATTTTTTAGGTTAGCCGTGGATTCACTTAGCATGGGGAGTTACGGGTGTACTTGCAGACGAAAACCTAGAGATTAGCTTGATAGATGAGTTGTAACCATTTCAATATTTGTAAGAGTTTATATTTTTCTACAAATGTAAAACTTATGAATATTGTAAATTAAATTAATTTTGTGAATAAGCATTATTTATGATTTTGAGCATTGCGGCTATACAGCGTTCTACCGCCGACACTGCGGCGTAGGCTGGCTTGGACATGCATTCGTATCCCGAAAAGTGGGTGCGGGTCGTGACAACACTCATAGCAGCATAATGTAAAACATATATGTTATAACCCTTTGGTTATTTTTACCCACGATCATGTAGCCATCCGTGTACATTTATAATACTTACTCTGTCTACATAAGACATTGTCAGAAACAATATCGCATTTATCATATTTGTCACCATTAGGGGTGACCATTCGGTTATTTCGGTTCTAATCGAAAACCAAATTCGACCGAAAATCGAATAAGCAAAATTAAAACCAAACCAAAATGATCTATAAGCGTATTAAATTGAACCAAATTAAATCAGTTCGGTTTTCAATTTATTCGGTTTATTTGCTTTTTTGCACTTTTTTGTTAATATATATATATATATATATATATATATATATATATATATATATATATATATATATATATATATATATATATAATTTTCTTATTCGATTTTTAGTTTTGAACCAAAACTGAATAAAAAAATTTAATATTTTCAAAACCGAAATCGAACCAAATTTTTTTAAACCGAACCGAATCTCTTATTCGGTTTGCTTTTCGGTCCAAACCAAATAATTCCCACCCCTAGTTACCATTTAGGTAATTCTTACCAATAGTCGATCCTTTCCTGTACATGATTAATAACTTATTCTGCATGCATAAGACATCATTAGCATGTGATATGTCTATATGAAGGTCATTGGCGATACGTCATCTTGGACTATAATGGTAAACGACTAACTCCGAATGGGATGCGAGTCCATGGGAGGTTTCTGAATCACCGTGCTACTACTTCAGCACTATGGAATTTCGACGCACCTTTCAGAGCAAGGTAGCAAGCTCCACTAAAAGTCCTAAAATCTCAATGTCAGTACGTCGACACCGTCCTTTGTTCCCCCAAGGGGCCGAATCGATTCCGTAGCCTCGTAGTATCGTTCGAAGAACTATACCTTGTGCACAAGTTGTCCATGACCATGTAAGTATATGCAACTTAGCTATAAAAAATATATATATAATGCATGATAATGGAGAACTAAAGAAATCATGCCACAATTCTCATTTGTGTTACTACATATTCCTTGAGCCGAAGATCGCATTACCATCTGCCCAATCCAGGGTCTTAGTGTAATCAACATTCTACAGCAACACCGGTTAATAGAATGTGATCACTCAATCCTTTCCCACATCTTTGATACCATACAATTTCTTGGGTCATAACTCAAACATACTCACTGCCTAGTTCTCAGGTCTTATTATCTGTGTTATCATCTATTCATCGAACCGAGCCTCGATATACTCACTGACCAAGTATTTGGGACTTTGCTTCACTTGTCATTTATTTCATTGCAACATCACACAATTCATAAAATGATTCGCAACAGTTTTTTGGGTCATGTGAGTGATTAATTATCTTTTATTATCTTTTTGAGTTCCATGAAGCATAACATCTAGCAACCCAATAAGAAATCATAGCATACAAATCCTTTTTATAAAGAGTGAAGCTAAAGGATCATCGAATGACTCACACTACTCACATTATCGAAATGGTTCCTGCCATGATCGTATAGCCTTCCGAGCGATCCTTTCGCATATTTCCAAGTCCAACAAGGCTTCATCGAACCAACTATCCATTACAATGCACCGTACGGGTTGGAACACTACATAATATACCACCTAAAAAAAGTTTCGTCCTCGAAACTTAAATTAAACTCATCCACATAACTTCAACTGAATTTATATTACTCCCCATGATCAACTTGTACTATTTAACATTTTTTCATAATATCTCGATTGATTTCAAATGATGTACCTTCTCGCCACAACATTCTAATTTGATTCAAAATAGATTACCATCCATGTTCATTCCTCCAACACTCGTACAATTTCTTTAGCACATGATAATCCTCCATGTTGATTCATTTGAATTCAGCATGCCACTTAGTTTAAGTCATACACATATTTTAGGAGTCCCATAAATACATATATTCCATCAAGCCAAATGATAGAGAAATTGAACAAACTACACGTGTAAATTCTTTCCCGAATACTAGTAGTTTTTTTCGAATAACTCGTATAGCCTTATCTCAGTTTTAATCCATCTCAAAGTTCCATTCTTTCAATTGCCTCATCTAGGCATCAAGGACTACCAAACTAAAGCACCAATCGAGGCATTAATCTCAATTGCAACTTAAAATCTTTTAGAAATATCCAAATGCTTTTGCTTCGTCTTGATTCATTTATCCATCCACCATAATTGACAAAAAAAATTATAGTAACAATTCATCCGACACCATAATTCTCATTCGACCAAGCCGTATATTCAATTATCATTCGCATTTGTCCAAGTTCATTTGCATCCCATCAAATTTTTGATTATGACCCATCTTTCAAGTCGTACCATCATCCGATACTAGCAAAATTTCTTGATATACTCAAAACTTTTTCGTATTGATTAAGCCAACATTTTATTATCTCGTATATGCAACTATCATTTCTAGCAGCATTTAAATCCGAGGGTCATTCCAATGACAATTGCTCTCGTCGATCTCAACTATATGTACTACCACCATCTCGTCATTACACCTTATCCTTAGTTCCAATCTGATTATCCATCAGTAAAATTATTTCAACTGCCTCAATGCAACTATCGACCAATTAGTGCAGCTCAATATAGTTTGACCAACCAACCAAATCCAACCAATTCTTACTTTCTAAAGAAGTATACCCAAAATTTTGACACTGATACGATCCGTCATTCCAACCAACATTGTAACATTGAATTTCTCAATCATTATTCCATTCCAAAGTTTACTTCATGACATATCTCACTTATTCTGATTATACCCACACAATATGAATAGGGACATCATAAGGGTTTCTAACAGTCAATTATTTCTTCAGTCAAGTCTCTACGGCCAGCTATTCTAAGCTAAACCATTCAGCTAACCCATCTGAGATGGATAGCTACTAGGGACATACTTCTCTTATCTTAAAGGCAATCAATTTTTATCATTGGGACACTCTATCTTATCTCAGGAACAATATATGATCCGACCAAACTAAGGAACATGGGATGCTACCCCAATCTCATGAACTTATTCGTAATTCGAACAACTGAAATATCATATCCTACGAATCCGAGACTTAGGCAACCAACCGACACTCTAGGGTCAAGTCTATCTACTCGTAATCATCATCGGGCTATACCCAATGAAGTTATTCTAGACTTACCCCAATCGACAAAAATCCGTCCAACAATTATTATGGGTCAATCTCGAAGCTATCATATAGACTTTTACCAATCGAACATCCAAATCTTCAGTTTTCACTTGCATAGATGAGGCAGCACATGCTTGATCCAACTTGTATTCTCATATCGTACTCAAATGTTGTCTATCCAATCGGGCCAACTATTCCAAGTCATAATCCAACATTGCTACCTCAATAGTCTATCATTTATGATCTTTATTTTCCATCTTTCAATTCATCCATTTTGTCTGTACTCTTTTTAGCCAAATCAATAAGGCAACTATATATTTATATTTCTTCCGAAAGCATCCTCTATGAAATTCCACCAATACCAAACATTGTCAGCTCTTTGCAATTCGTGTTAACCATTATTATTCGTTTTGCATCATCTCCTTACGATCCCATAAGAAGATTTATTATTCGTACATCGATCCAATCACTATGTCACCAATCATCTAGCATCCGTATATTGGTCATCTAGTTGAATATGACATAACTCATGCAGCTAAGTTATAATCTAAGAATTCTATATTCCACCAACTCATGCGACAACATTATCTATCGATTTATTATATACTGCTACACCTTGATACTTATTTGTAGTCCAGCCATCGGGATCTCATAAGGAACATCTACGATATGCAACAAGGGACAAGTACTCATTCTCTATCCCTCAAAATAGTCAAGGGTCATAACTTCTTAATTCATGATACATCTAAATCTTTCAAGCACAACTGGACATATGTAAGAACTGTCTATTTCCTCAAGTCCATTCTCGACCTTTGGGTTACTGATACAACTTTATGCATCCTCTGAATCATTTGCAACATCTGAGTAAAAACCTAATATCACCATCAACTTGTTGATGTCCAGCCTGTAATTCCATCTACTCAATCCCAATATCATTCAATATTCGGTCCATATTTGTTCTCCTAAATATTATTTGGTAGCAACACCCGACCATCGATACCGAACCTACAATCTTTTCACCCAGCTGATTCAAGTCACCGCTTAAACATAATACATGAATGTTCGGAGTAGGGATTTGTAGAATGGAAACATCATACCCTGAGTATTGATATCATGTGCCTCAAGGGGGTGACGGCAGACGACCTATATTGCATGTCTCATCGTGGCTCAGGCATAGTACTTCTTTAAAAACTTGTCATTGATAGGCAACATCATTAGGTCTCCATTGGGCCTTGTGTGCCTGTAAGCGTTGTTGGATTATACATACTCTATCACGAAGGGACCTTCCCACTTCGGCTGGAACTTTTCTGCCGTCTTATGGGTTGTGATCATCGATCTCCATACTGTTAAGACGAGGTTGTCAATCTGGAATACCCTTTCATTCACCTTTTTGTTAAAGGATCAAGATATACGCGTTTGGTACAGCTTAATGCGCTGTTGAGCTAGGAGGAGCTTCTCATCCAGTGCTTCTAACTCATATAGGCACAGTCGGTGTTTGTCTTTGGTCATCAACTGACTTGAAAGGGCCACCCGAAGTGAAAGAATCTGGATCTCCAAGGGGAGAACTGCTTCACTCCCATATACCAATAAAAATGGTGTGTTACCGGTAGGAGTTCAAACTTTGGTGCGGTACGTCTAAAGACACTCGTCGAGATTTTCGTCCCAGTAACATTTGTTGATCAAGACAAACTTTTTAAGCCGCTTAATAATTGTCTTGTTAAAGGCTTTAGCTAAACCATTTGCCGCTAGGTTGTACACCGTAGAGGCTATATTCTGAATACAATATCTATCATAAAATCAATATAAAGCATGACTTGCGAACTGTGGACCATTGTCATGAATGATTTATCGAGGCAGGCCAATCGGTAGATCACGTAATGCTTGATAAAAGTAATCACAATGGAGGTCTTCACTTCTACGAGCGGTACTGTGTCTGCCCGTTTAGAAAAATAATCGATTATGGCTGGATAAACCGATGTCTTTTGGTTGAAGATGGGTTGATTGGACCAATTATATCTATATCCCAGGCCTCGAAAGGCCATAAGGCGAGTGTCAGGTGCAGGAACTCCGAAGGTCTATGGATTAAGTCAGCGTGGATCTGGCATATCTTACACTTTTTGGCATAATCTACAATGTTCGCTATCATCATGGGCCAGTAGTATCTCATGCGATGGAGACGGTCTTGTAGCTTAGGACCCGGTTGGTATGCCCCGTAGGTACCGTCGTGCGCTTCTTGGAGCGCTTGCTTGGCTTCTGCGTCTATTAGACACTGCAGTAGGAGCCCATCATATGGGCGGCGATATAAGGTTTTGGTGGCCGTGTCGTAGTAGAATCGGAGAGAGCGCCTTCGGACGGAAACAGCTTTCCTTGGGTCATCTGGAAGTATGTCGTAGACGACATAGTTAATAAGGGTGAATCTCCAGTCTTTAAGCTCAACATTTGTCTCTGCAAAGTAACTTTGGCACGTCTGCAGACTATCTTTGGCGCATACTAACTAGTAACTGGTCACCATGACTGAGTATTGTACTTTGGCCGGGACGGCTAATGGAGTTTCTAGGCCAGCGAGGGCGTCGCCTTCATTGTTTTGCAGCCTAGGCACGTGTTCTATATAGAATACGGTAAAAGTGGAGATCATATTGATTGCCACCTGGTAGTAGGGGATCAGGTCCTCATTAGGGACCTCTTATTCTCCTCGAATCTGGTTTACTATCAGCTTGGAGTCCCCATAGGCCTCTAGATAATTTGCCCCTGGTTACTTTGCCAATTGGAGTCCGATAACTAGGGCATTGTACTCCACTACATTATTAGAACATGGTTCCACGATGAAGTACGCATGGTAGATGATCAAATCTTCGGGGGAGATCAGTACGATTCTGACTCATGCAACAATATTGCCTTTGGGTCTCGTTCTCGAGGCTCCGCCAAAGAACATTCGCCAGACAGACAGCTTGCGACTATATTGGAGTCCAGTACTTTATTAGGAATATCGTCATATAACTTTGATGTCTCTGGTATCGGATGTGCCGCCAAGAATTCTGTAACACCCTAGTCCCAAAATACTTAGGACTAAGTACGTAGACTTGCCAGCTGCATACATACAAAGTATATTCTGATATATGGAATCATCGTATGTATACATAAGCTATAAAATGCAGTAAACCATGACACACTAAATCTCATCCACAAAAATAAAAGAATAATGATATAAATCAACTATGAATTTGTTATTTGGTACAAGATGTTGGGTAGAGACAAATCAACTACCAACTATTAAAAGAGAAGTACATAAATAATGGAGAAAATTTTTAAGCGAAGCAAAGGCGATCCCAAAAGCAATCATCTTTGATGTAAGAGAATAAATCATGGCCTTGGCTAGAGCACCTACGAAAAGTCACAAAAACACACATGGAGAATTCACCAAGTCCTCAGCGGGATATAATAAGATACAGGAAGAACATGCCATATAAACTGAATATAAAATATGCCATAAAGTCATAAGTAAAGGTAAAGTGACATGACATCAACTAGGATCACCTAACCGTTCTATAGTGTACATGCAGTTAAGAACAAACCTTTAGTCGTATGGGCACTTCTGGTTATAAATGGGATTGGCTTGGTTCCTATATAAGGTACATAGGCCTACGTCCGTAATGCTCTGAGAAACGTCAGAGGGCATCAATATAGGGGTACGTCCATAATGCACAGTAAACGTCAGAGGGCACTAATGACCTGCGTCTCCGGCGAAGCTTACAGGTAACAAAAAAGTGTAATAGTGGCCCATATGATAAGGAAATATTCTCCCCACCCGATGCACCTATCTAAGTCATATCCACGACCATGTACCTCTACTAACTGCCAAGTCTTCTAACATGTATCTAATTGGTAGTTAGACCTAACGCACGTCCCATACATATCAGTGATCAGCCAACACACAAGTCTGAAGGCTATATGCTACTCACCACTCATTTCGTGGCACATCTGTGTCAAAGTTTATGAAATACGCTAAAGTAGTGGTAGTTCCTTAACTCTAAGTCCATATGCAAATTTAAAGGTGAGAAAGAAAAATAAAGCAAGTAAGTATGAACTGTGTCAAGAAGGCAACTGGAAATAACCACAGGCAGTAATATGCAATAACTAAAGAAAATATAGACTAAATATAAGCAATAAATAAGGCAATGTATCTTGTCTGGTGTGTCATCTGGTGTGGTGCAAAGTTCTGAAGAGTCCCAGTTTGCCTAATAGCCATGGTCGAAATGGTAGGAATTTACGAGAAAATAGGAAAGCACGATTTTAGTCATGATTGACGACGGTAATCGAAGAGGAATTTAGGGTAACGATACTTCTACTATTTTTAGAAAATATTTATAATACTTAAAAAATATAGTTTATTACCTAAAAATATTTTAAATAAAAATATACTTAAAAATAAAATAAATAAATAAATAAATTCAGTTTTTTGACTAAAACTCTAAGTTGTCATAATATGATTTCTAGGTGAAAACCATATTTTATTAGTAAAGCAATTTTAGGCAAATACTTGAAATACGGAGAATTCATTTTGTTACGGTAAAAATCATAGCTTGGTGTATGTATATATCTAGTTACAACAAAATAATAAGTTTGGTGTATGTAAGAATTCATTTCTTAAATCTATTTGAAAATTGATGTAAAACCAGAAACAAATAAAAACACTTTTTTTACAAAATAAGTTTTTAGGATTTTTATTAAAATAACTACAAAACGACAACTTACTAGTATTTAAAAATAATAAGAATATTAATAATTAATAGTAATACTCATGTTTTTCCTACACAATCAAAGAATAGAGAATACAAATAATAATAATGTTATTATATTTAGGGTTTGAAAAATAATTCTAGCCCTAAGCCAAATGTAATATTTTTCATAGATTTAAGAAAATAATAATTATTTAATATGTAACAAAGATGTAAGTAAATAATTATATGCAACACTGACTACTTAAATTTGAGATAATACAAAATAATATTATTATTATTCTTACTAAAACGAATGCTTGCTATCAGTATCAATGGCATGGAATAATTAAATAACATTAATGATGAAGAATCATCATTTCAATTCATTGAAGGGGGGAAATTGAGTGGAGAGAGGAAACAGAAGCATGAATTGAAAAGGAAGAAGAATATGAGAGAGAGGAGTTTGATCAAGAGAGCGGAAGAACGAGGGACGAAGCACAAGGAGAGGCGAAGGGTCGTTACCGGAGGTCGGCGGTGGCGCGTAGGGCTGCTCGGCGTGGAGGTCGCACGGGTCTAGTACAGGAAAGGGCCCGAGCCTCGCGGAGGCTGCAACCAGAGACTCGCAGTGCTAGATCGAGTTTGGATTGAGGAGGCTTTGCGCCGGTGGCCGACTTGGGGCGGCGTCGAATCCTACAGAGGCGGGGTCGGCCGGCTCAAGTTTGGTTTTCCTTTCCCTTCTTCCTTCCTGGGTGATGGTGATGGTGCTGTGTTGAATTTCGGGTTCGGTTAGGGTCGGCCAGCCTGTGGTCGGGGAATTGGCGGTGGAGGCTGGCCACAGTGGAGAGGTCGATTTGGCGGGGATGTTGTATGGTTGCCGCGGCGGTGATGATGATGGTGGGGGCGTGGGTGGCGGTTGGTGATGAACTCCGGTGATGGCAGCTGGTTTGTGGACAGGAGGAGTAGGGTGGCCGGCATGGGCTGAGGCCGGGGTGGTATCGGTAGCAGCTTTCGCGGTGATGGCGGGTGGTGATGGTGGTGGTCGGATCCATGTTGTTGGCGAGTTTCTGGTGGTATGGCCGGTGGAGGAGCGGGGGACTGGGTGACGGGCATGGTAGGGAGTTCGCCGGCGTTGGTGGCAGTCGGATTTTGGGTGGGCAGGAACGAATTTCAGAGGGCAGCGGTGGTGGTCGGGAGATGCCGTCGTGTCCGGGGTGTCGGAACGGCGGAAAACATAATTGTAATTGTAATAAAGATTATAGTGGAAGGAATAGACGACACAGATACGATGCACGATTCTTGAAGGAGAAACTTTGTTTGTGGAATTTATGGAAAAAAAATGGGCAAGGAGCCTCTCCTTATATAGAAGGTGGAAGCTCCTAATTGGATAGGGATTGTAATTAGTTTAAATTCCAATGGATAAATCCCTCTCTTATTTTAAACAACTTAAAATTCAATTCAATAATCTTTCTCAAAAATATAAGATTAAATAATCTTATTTTTAATTCAAAAATTATTTAAAACTTATTTAATAAAATCAAATTCTGATTTAATCATAATTAACTAATTTAAAATATCTTTTTATAACTTTTAAAAATAATAATATAAATAATTTCAAATTTTTAAAATTAAAATATATACATTTAGACTTTATGTACCTTGCATGCAAATATAATACTACATAGAATATTATTTTCTAAATTACTAATTATACTTGTATAATGAAATAAATAGTCTTTTAGAAATAAATTAAAGTTTGGCGAATCTAGGACTATGCATAAAATATTTACTTGTACTATTTTGAAATATAATATCTATTTTCTATATTCATATGAAAAATAATAATAAAATATTTTGTATACGAATAAATAAATATTTTGTATTTACACATTCGCACTCGACGTACGAATACGAAAGTAAACCCAATGCCAAAATTAATTTTAAAAAATCATAGCATAAATTTAGGGGGTTTACGAAGTCAGCTAGCGCTTGACCCTTTACCGCCTTCTGTGGGACAAACACCATATCGTATAGGAAAAGAGCATTGCCCAGGTGGCAAGGCAAGAGCACAATGCTCCAGGCTTCGTCATGAGCCCCCGGAGAGGGTTGACATGGAAGATAACGTGGATCGCTTGTCCAATCATATAGTGGTGTGTCTTATGAATGGCAAATACCAGGGTAGGATACTATTTTTCGACTAGATTATAGTGGTGCTCAACGCCGACCATCATCCTACTAAGATAATATACGGCATGTTCATGGCCCGCATCTCCTTTCTAAGCCAACAGAGCACCAAAGGAAAGGTCCATAGCACAGACGTAAAGTAGGAAAGGCTTTTCCATCATCGGAACAACCAGTACCAGAGGATGCGTAAGGTACTCCTCGATGCTATCGAAGGCCTTTTGGCATTCTTCAATCCAGGCAAATGATACTCCTTTCTTCATAAGATGAGTGAAGGGTTGGCATTGCCTAGAAAGATTAAATATGAATCTTTTGATGTATGCTAACCTCCCTTGGAGCCCATGAAGCTCTCTGAGATTCCTTGGGGGACCCATGTTGAGGATGGCTCATGTTTTCTTGAGGTCTATGTAAATGCCCTTCAAAGTGATGATAAAGCCCAGTAAATTGCCACTAGCACCCCCAAGAAAGACTTGGTTGGATTCATCTTTAGCTGATGCGTACGCATTAGCTCAAACACTGTCTTTAGATCATGGAGATGATCAGCTTTGGACGGCTTTTCACAGTAATGTCATCTACGTAGCACTCGACTGTTTTCTGAGATGCTCTCGAAAGATAGTGCTCATGGCACGTTGATAAGTGGCACATGCATTCTTTAAACCGAATGGCATCACCGTGTAACAGTAGACTCCCTGTAGGGTACGGAAGGTCGTGTGCTTCTCGTTAGCAGGAACATCTTGATCTGTTTGTAGCCATAGAATATGTCTATGAAGGATATTCGTTCGAAGCCACAGGTACCATCGACCATAATATCTGTGATAGGGAGGGGGAACTCATCCTTAGGACATGCATCATTTAGATTGCAGTAGTCATGCAAATCTGGATCTTGTCATTTTTCTTTATGATGGGACCTTATCTTGATGACTATTGAGCTTTCATTAATTTGGCTTTCCTTATGGTTAATTGGTTTTTGGCTTTCCTTGCCAAGGACTTACCCAAAGTTCATTATTTATATCAATATTGGTAGTACTTTGAGGGGGAGCATTCAAGACGACTGAATTTCTCCTTCTCAAGTATATTTTCTCTATTACCTTCATGTTTATCAAAAGGGTATTCACATAGCATGCTAAGGTAGTTGAGTTCAAATGCATGAACTTAGGTAAGCGAATAAATTTTGCAAATAATAAGATTATTTAATATCAACTGCTCTATCTTCATTTATCTTTCTTTTATTTTGTTCCACTAATTTTTGTGGATAATTGTGACTATCATTTGTGTCTTTGATCAATGTTCAAGTTTGTATATTCCTACATCTACAATTGGTATCTATTATTTTGCAATTACCTAATCCTCATGTCTTTTGATTGAAATCTTTTATTTCTTAATTCTCTTCCAAAACTAGAGTAATATTTCACATCATATTGTGTTTTGGATTTATTCCTTGGATTTTAAGTTGGTAAACTATTATTTTCAAATTTTTTTTGTTTTACCAACTATATTGTGTTTTGACAAGCTATTTTCTATTTGATATGCTATATTTGGTACGTAGCTTTCTATACTTGTCTTTACACACTTCTTCTATTATTTTTATTAGTGTAACTTGATCATGATTGTCTATGCCTTCTCTTGCTCTGAATTATTTGCTTTAAATTGATCTCATTTTATCTCTTAGTATGGGAGAGCTTATTTTTGACCAAGTCAAAGGGGAAGAAGTAAGTTTAAGTTTGTGTTCATGTATTTATAAAATGGGGTAGAAGTAATGTCAATAACATGCTATTATGATATAGGCTTATATATACATTAGTGATAATGTATCTATTGTGTCCTGTAAGCATCGTGATTTTTGAAAATTATTTTTTTATATGATTTATATTTAATATATTATATTTTATATTTAATTATGACTATAGATGTACTTTTTCGTAGCTTTAATTTTTAGAGCACCAAAAGTGCCAATCTTTCAAAATGTCCTTCACGAGTTTTGAAGTAGACAAGTCCACCTTCAATTTGATGTATTATGTCACATCCAAACTTGTTCCCTAATATTCTTTTGACTTCGCACAACTTCGGATCAATTTAGGCCATTTGACTATACTGTAGTTCTAGACCTAACTTGTATTCGCAACTCGGCATCGATCAAAACCATATTACCCAATATATGATTTTGATCCATTTTGAGTCTACAACATACATGCCAAGGGTGTGCCACTCAATCGGGTTCCCATGTGCTATTTATTTGTGAATGACACAAGAGACTCATTGGTTAACTTTTCGAGTTTGATTTGACTAGAAAATATATTTGGATCACAACCTAGCCAACCCCACTTGGTAGAGCCCTGATAGGATGCCATGACTTACTAGAATTATTTTGAATTTATTTTGGGATGTTATATAGCCAAATAGATTTAGATACAATTTTGTGTATATATGATTATATTTATAATAGCCTAAATTACATATATATATATATATATAGGATAAGGGAGGTGAGGTGCCACCCTATGGAGGGTGTCTACTTGTCACCCCCCACATGCTATCATCATGCACCCATGTGCTTGATGATAGCATGGGGGGTGACAAGTAGATACCCTCCCATGAGGTGCCACCCTACCTCCCTTATTCTCTCTCTCTCTCTCTCTCTCTCTCTCTCTCTATATATATATATATATATATATATATATATATATATATATATATATATATATATATATATATATATATATATATATATATATGGCCTTAGTCCTCATTAAGCTTTGAGGTGCATGACGAATAGGAATTATGGTACGAAGTGTGTAGTTGTGTGCTTTGACTAGTGTACAAGCCATGATAAGGAAGGCCTAACCATAGTAGTGTCCCTATGAGAAAAACCAGTCAAAGTTGTGACTTGACCTCTATAAATGATTTAGTTAGTTAGTTATTTATTAAAGATTATGAATTTTAGGAGACCCAGTTGTACCAATTTAACCCAGACTTGATCCAAACCCAACCTAAATCCATGTAGAGATGTTATGAGTGCAAAGACGCCCATGTAGACATATTTTATGTATATGCATATATTTCATATCTTATTTTAGGGATTTACAAATATTTTCTAAATATTTGTTATACGGATCTTTCCGCCCAGATCAATAAGAATGCATTTCGGCAACTCTCTGGAAGAGTCGATCTCCATACAAACTCTGGCGTAGTGACCTTTGGAAATAGATCGGGTTTCGTCTACCACCGAGACTAGAGTGCCAAAGGAGTCGGCGATCCATTGAAGCGCCGCTGGAGCAAAACAGATGAGAGGAAGGTTCGAGAATGTGACCCAAGTAGATACGATCGAAGAGGCCGAAGAGTCGACATCCGGAGCCCACTTGGTGATCTTGAACAGATGTTTACCTATCCTGCCCGAGTTGTGACTCCGGATAGCTATGGCATCGGAAGGCGACGATATATGCAGGAGGATGTGTTTAGGATCGAGGGGAGCGAGGCTGAATCCCGAAGAGAGTCCCCGGGAGTTGACTGTCGCCTGGACCCGATTAATTTTAGTGCAGGTGGGTGCAAAGAGCATACCGAAGGTGCCCGACAAAGAGGCTGACGGGTTCGAGAGGTTCGTCGCAGAGAAGTGCACGGCTGTGTTGCTGGGGGCTGAGGAAAGGGGATGTTCAGTCGCTGGGAGGACCACCTCGACAATTGAAGAGGGTGGCAGGGTAGGTAGGTAGGTATGATTTGATCACACGGCGAATGACGGCGCCCCGGATTGGAGGGTAGGATTTGTGGTGGCCTTGGGACCGGGTGGGTCGGTCGGACCTTCTGGAAGCGTACAGGGTGGAGAGGGAGGATTTGACTGAGTGATGCAGGCCGAATGTCCAACTCGGGCGGAAACCTCTGCGTTGTGGGTTAGTGCATCTCCGACGATAAATGTCGGGTCGCCACCAGACAAGGGGGAGCCTGCACCGGGTGACAAGCATGGGGCGTATTGGCCACACCGAGGGCAGCGCCTAGCGTCGGGAGGGCTGATAGAGCGAGGACTCACGGGGGAGAGAGGGTCGTTGTAGTTGTGGGCGCATACGAACGTCGGGGAGTGGGCGCATAAGGGGAAGGAGTATGCGCCCGCAGATGCCTAGTGACCGAGGGCAGTGAATCCGCAATGAGGGGAGAGTGTGCCACCACCAAGGAGGGAACATGGGCTGGTACCACGGGCAATGAGTAGCCATGGGCGTATAGAATTGGGTTGTAGCTGCTGCCCCAAAGGATGCATGTACACCCTGCGACTAGACGGTGGATGCATAAGGGTGCACCCAAACCGCAGCTGGCACAAGAGCTGGAGACTCCCGCTAGACCAACACGGGCGCATAAGCATGGAGGAATGGGGGCGCATAGGCCAGAGCTAGGTGCGGCCTCAGCAACAGCGTTGGGAGGAAACTCAAACGAGGGGTTTGAATTTCGAAAACAGAGGGCTGTTGAGCGGGAGAAATGGGCGGTAGCATCAAGGACCGAGAGGACAGGCCCACCCCCGAGGGAGGTAGTGTCGGAGCCGACCGGCTGGGATGACGCCGCGCCCGACTGGATAATGGTTAAGGCGGTAGGGTTGCAGGCGGAGGGGTCGGATGCCCGGCGTGCCGGCGCAACCGCCAGAAGCGGATGAGCTGCTGCGGTCCCAAAGGCCGGGTTGCCCTGCGGTGGCCGGAGGCCCGACCGCGGCCGAGCGAGCAGGGGGCGAAGCAGTAGGTCCGGACGAGTTGGGCTCTCGGGCGGAATGCTCTGTTGGCTGTCCGTCGGACAGATGGCTGCCAGCCGGACGGGCTGGGAGGAGAGGTCGAAAGAGGGGGAGGGTCGGGGTGGCCACGGGGGTCGCCCCGCGCCGGCAGGGTAGCCGGAGCCACCGGTGCCTCAAGAGGGGTCCACGGGGAGACGGGAGACTCAGATCTGAGCTTTTGAAAGAATGATACACACACACACACACACACACACACACACACACACACATACACACACACACACACACATAATTTTTATGTGTAAGCCCCATATTAGGAAAATATATTATTAAGATTCTTTTTATCTTTATTAGGTATTTATAGATAGATGTATACATATATTATATATATATATATATATATATATATATATATATATATATATATATATATTATGGAAAATATATTATGAAGATTCTTTTTAGCTTTATTAGGTATTTATAGATAGATATATATATCAAAATAGAAAGAAATAGAAAAAATAAAACAAAAGACAAAATAAAACCAAAAATCTCATAAGATTTTAAAGATCTCGTGAGATGTAAAACTCCCCCAGATCCGAGCCTACAAAGGGGAACCCGATCCCAGAGACAGCAACGGGAACATATATATATATATATATATATATATATATATATATATATATATATATATATATATATAAAAATATATATATATATATATATATATATATATATATATATAACGAGAGAGGGAGGGGAAATTTCTCGCAACCCAAGCCCAAACCCTAAAGCTACGGCACCCCCAAACCCCTGAGCGGCCTACAGACCGCCGTACTCCGTCGCGGTGGACGCTGGCCAGGCACGGCCGAGCACAAAGGCAGCAGTGGTAAAAAAATAACAAGAGAGGGAGGGGAAATTTCTCGCAACCCAAGCCCCCTGAGCGGCCTACAAACCGCCGTACTCCGTCGCGATGGACGCTGGCCAGGCACGGTCGAGCACAAAGGCAGCAGTGGTAATAGCAGCAACGCTCCGCAAACCAGACTTCGCAGCATGATAACTCGACGATCGCTTGACCGTTTTGTTATCCTTTTTTCTAGTACGTAGACAACATATACAACTTTAATCTCCATCAATTAGTTTATATTGAAACGAACAAGATTGTCCAAAAAATTGATGCCAAAATTGGCAAAAAAAACTATTTCAAAACGAAACACAATATTAGTTCATATACCTATTTTGGAAGGCTATTTATTAGAACCTATTAGAAATTTTTGAAATCTAATTTAAGACAGTTCAAGACACCTATACCCCTTCAAAACCCTTTTTGTAGAATTGGATTTCGTCGACTGTGTGTCGAGAAATAGGATTTTCAAAACCGACAAAAATAGTTTTTAAAACAGAGAAATTTTTAAAAAAATTCCCGATATGGGGTTCTTTCCGACAAACTGGGCAACTTGGTCATAACTCGTGAGCATTGAAAGACGCGTACAGATGTTGCGGACGTATGGACTTTGACGGAACTTAAATTGGTTGCGTGTGCACGACGAATTCGAGACGCATCGGTTGAGGAACACCGTATCGGCCCCTTTGCAAAAATTATAATTACTTTGTGCACGTTCATCACATCACAATGAAACTTGCGCTATTGGACTCATGTCTTTTTTATGGTCTTGTGAGCCAGGTTTGGTCCGATTTTGAGAAGGTCGACCAGAACACTATTTTTGTGGGCCCACGATATGACTCAACGGGAAATTTTGTTCCCGACCTATCGAAATCCAAAATTAGACATACCATTGAGTTCGTATTGAAAAACTGGACTCGTAGATATATAATTTTTTAACTTTAGAGACCATAGGCTTTGGCACATTTTTTGGTACAAATCGGGTCCAACGGCGGACATTATTTTGGCCCAAAATTATAGTTTTGTCCCTGTATCCAGAATTGGACTTATGGATAGTCAAACTTGGAGTTTTTTTATAATAAACATGTTGGTGATGTCTGTTTCAGCATCCGGAGACACTTGTAGGAGTGACTTTTGTGGTTCGCTGAGTGGTTGGATATTGTTGGTTTTGTGTGCTACCACCAGGCAAGTATACATTGCCGAATTGTATAGTTTATTCATATATTTTCTATATTGCTATTCATTTCAATCTTACTTGATTACATGTTTCTCATGGTTATATCATTATTATTCCTAATTTTACGTGCATGTTCCATATTTGTTCTTCATGTGTCACTGTTTGTTTCATGTGAGTATTATGATGATATTTGCTAGTTATTAGTCTCCGTTCAATTGAGTTCACTTGACCTGTAGCTGAGATCGATTGCTAGACATTAACTTATCCCATCTCTAGATCGGGAGCGTCTTATGGCGTTATAACATAGAGACTCATTATCGACTTGTTGTTCCATCTCTAGGACTGGGAGCGTCCCATGGCGTTACGGTGTTAGAGACTTATCATCGACCTGTTATCCTATTTCTAGGACCGGGAGTATCCTATGGCATTATGGTATTAGAGACTTATCTTTTTTCTCGAGATCGGGAGCGTCCCATGGCGTTACGATATTGAGATGTCCTTATTGATTGTTTCATGTTATACTTTTCTATCTTTTCATGCATGATTATTACTGCTACATTTTGGCATATTTATATGTATCTTACTAGTCCCCTGAGGACCGGGTGATCTATCCAGGTATTAGATGAAGTTATTAAGGTATGATACATTGATGGATGATGGTTGCTTCGCCAAGACTTCAGGTATATTTAGTTGATGTTGTTATTATTCTCTTCCTTATTTTTATTCTGTCCTATATTTGACTCATGTTGTTGTAGCCTAGTCTTTTACAAGCTTAAATTTTCTTCTAGCTTGTTCATGATAAATGTGTTATTGGGGATCTACTCTAATATATTTATTTATTCTAGAATCAGTGTGTTATGGACTGATCAGCCTTACTGCACTTGATTCATTATTGTTACCGATATTTAGTAGATTGAGATATAGTTAATCTAGAATAACTAGACAACTTATACATATTCGAGCTGGGCTTGAGTCCTCTCGATACGTAGCCGACATGTATACGATCTCCTAGTCCTACGTATTTTGGGACTGGGGCGTTACATGTCCATACTAAACTTAACCTATTTGCCATAATGAAAAGAAGAAGATTATTGGCCCAATAATTGTATCATATTTTTGAATATGATAAATTGATTAAGTTTAGCATTAAATTATCACTAATCTTCATGCAATCACTATAGCATTGTTACTTATACTTACACCTTTTAGTCATATCTGCTTATTGTTTTAAATATTAGTGATATGAGCTTCTATTATATCTATCATTAATTTAACTGAGTTTGTAGAAGCATAAAAAATGGGATATTACTTTTAATCCCACATCGGAAAGGAGAAGAGGAGAAGTCTCATTCCACTCTATATAAAGAGCCCCCTTGCCTCCTTTGAAAAGGGCACCCAAAAAAAGGAAGCCTGTTCCAGGGAGCTTGTTCGAGCCACAAAAAGTTGCAACAGTGCCTCTTCTTCTTCTGGATCGGCTGCAAGTTCTTCACTTGCCATCTTGGCAAGGAAAAGTTGGACTACTATGAAGAAATCCAAGGCAGCACGGGCCATGCGCCTTCGCTCGCTATCGTGGTGAGGATGAGTCGGATTCTAAGTACTATGCGCCTTCGCAGGCAGGTACGAAGAAATCCAAGACAGCACGGGCCATGCGCCCCAAAAGTGCTACGCCTACAGTGAACCAGAGATGCACGCTGTCGATGGTAAACTGTATAGAGTCGACTCTGGTGCGTTTGCACCAGATACGAGCCAACTCCCAAAGTCCTCATCTCGCTTGGGCGCATCTTCTGAGTTTGGAACCAAGTCGTGCGAGGCAAAACTTGTGACTTTGAACCCATGCGCCCACATGGGTTGTGCGCATGAAGTGGGTTCAAGTCGCAATACATGTTGCTCCCCCACCCATGATCTGGGCGTATCTCATGTGCTGGAACTGGATCAGGGGGTACAACATTCACATGACCATCCCGGCACTTGGCCTTACCATGCGCCTGAAGAGGGTGTGAAAGTAAAACTCTTTCCTCATGATTTACGTAATGTGATCACTCACAAATGCAGATCATGAGTGCTGACCATTAAGCACGATGTACCCCTCGTGGGGCATACTTATGCTACGGTCGCCATCAACTGCTGCTGCCACAAAACAGTAGCTCCACCACTAAGGCAGTCTGTGTTCCAGCGACTTCAATCTGCTGCACATGTTCGACATTATCTCAAAAACATGATGCCAATTGAAGACTTTCTAACAGCCTACTCTCAACTAGGTGCATCACTATGATGTCTCATCAAGGCACATCGTCTCAGTCCGACGCATTAGTCTGCAAATGCATCGCTCCGACCCGTCAGAGCGAATCACTTTCACGTTAACGCACAGGCACATCTGTCAGCCTGGGGCTCTTCCATCATAATGAGTCTTGGGCACATCAAACCCAAACCATGCATTCAATTTGGCACCCAATGCCATCTCATAGAAGAATATTGCCGACAAGGGGATCGAACATAAACTATCGTATCCATTCCTGGCGCATCTTAATCTTTTGAAGGAGTTCATCGTTAAAGCTTTTTCGAACAAAAAGATCAGCAATCCATAGTGCAGCATCTCGCTAAGGAGGAGGACCGATCGAGTTCATCTCCGTTTGGGAAGAAAAGTGAAACGAGAAATAAAACTTCTCTTCACGTTGCTACTTATAGGCCAAGGCAAATCAAACACATGCACTAAGTAGCAACTTTCCTAAAGTCAGTGCAATAAACTTACATTTATGGTGATGAATCTGCCCCCTTCGAATTCAGCATCAAAAAAATGCCTCAGAAGAGCCAACAAAGATTGACCAATGAGGATGCGCCATACAGCAGATGTGCTCGTCAACACCATGTGCTCCGTACTGATGCGCCCAATGGGACATAGACCCATGCGCCTAGTGGGACACAAACTGATGCGTCCACTTCAACTCGTCACCCATCAAGCATGTAGTGCTATGTGACAGAGTCGGCAGCATGCTTCCCGAAGACTGAACAGTTGACAGCTTTTTGTAGAAAACGAAGAGCCGCCAACGTCATCTTCATCATTACATTTTTGTCGGCTACAGTTGTCCTTGCCACGTGGCCGTTCGATCACTTGCATGCGCCTCCATAGCTATGCGCCCAGCAATTTACATGTGCTTCAGAAGCCATGCGCCCCCGACTTACTCATGATCCCAAAACACATAAGCAAAGTCTCTGCATGCGCTTCCATAGCCATGTGCCCAAAGCTCTGCATGCGCCCAGACTTGTCTATGACCACTAAAAGTTATAGATTGATTCGCTCCATGCACCAGATCCTAGGCGCATCCTGACAGATCATCTTCTACAAAATCAAAGATCTTTGAGCCACAGACATACGCCACGTGTCTTTTGACTCAGTTCTGATCAAGAATAGGTGCTAACCACCCAAGATCTCAGCAACAGACGAATCTTCGTGACTGCCACGTGTCAGCTCCACCGCATCCCAACAGAGCAGTTTAGTAGATTCAACTCCGACTCAGGATGCATCGTCTATGCGCCCTACAGCATCAGCCATATGGCGTTCCCACGTACAGGCGTATCCTACATATGCGTGCATGAGCAGACCAGTCTGCTGTCTATAAATAGAGGGATCATTCCTTCTCCCACAGACACTAAGATCATTATATCTACAGACAGAAAACAAGAAGAGAGACACTTAACGTCTACTTCTCCTCCAAACGCTCCGACATCCAAAACAATCCAAACCTTCAGAGAATCCAAGATCAACGTCAAATCGTCAATGGAGTCAACGCATTACCGCTCGCTCCACCGATACAGTTCCCAGATAAAAACAAAAATGTACTCCCAGGACTATGTCTAAGTCCTACATTATATACTGTTCTTTGAAATATCAAGGTTTATTAATCAAAAAGGCCTTATCGTATTTTTAATGGCGAACAAGTTGGCAACTCTGCTGGGGACTTCTTTCTCTTCTGACGAGAAAGTTGTGTCACAATCTGACGACATCAAGCTTGGCTCCTCCCACAAGACAATCATGATGTGCCTCAATCAACAGGCGTATGAGGAGTTCATCTCTGAAGGCAGCATAAGTCCTTCGAAGCGGCTGCTAAAGCTGAAGAAGACTCGCCAAGTCTGGATGCACAAAGGAGATGCATCGAGCACCACCGCTGAAGGGGACACGCCACCGTAGCCCACTCTTCCTGCTGACGTTCTCAGCAAGCAAAATGCGCCCGCCAGTGCAGTGCATCTGTAAGGGAAATGCAGTATAGACTGCATTCCCTAACTGTCCTCTTTCTAGTCAAAGAAGATGTGCCGACGAAACAAAAGTGCATCCAGCTTCTCGCGCATGAACTTTGGCGTACAGGAGAGGACCTCTTTCTTTGACAGAATCACTCGCTGTCGTGGCGAGGATGAGTTGGATTATGAGTACTATGCATCTTCGCAGGCTGGTACGAAGAAATCCAAGACAACACGGGCCATGCGCCCTAAATGTGCTACACCCACAGTGAACCGGAGATGCGTGCTCAAAATCATACACGCTGCCGATGGTAAACTGTATAGAGTTAAATCGGGTACATTTGCACCAGATACGAGCCGTGTCACAACCTGTACCCGCTTTTCGGATGCGAGCTCGTGAGCAAGCTAGCTACGTATCGAGCGGACCCCAGTCCGACTCGAGTATGTATAAGCTGTCCAAAATATTGTATCATGTCTAATCTAAACTATATCTCAATCCACAACAAGAATATAAAACATGAATGAACAATTATGGGTCATGGTCTACAGCCCATTATCATATTATCCGATTAGACTCCAAGACTGATATGAGTCTATAAAATAAGCAGAATATTTTATGGTACGGAATATAAAGCACGAGAGGATAATAAAGAAATATCACAAGCAAATACATGTATCCCTGCAGGTGTAATCGCAGGTGTAATCACTACCATCATGAGCCGCTAACTAAACTCCATGCAGTCGCTAAACCTGAAGAGATCATCAGGTCCTCAGAGGACTAGCAAGATACATAATATACAAGCCAATATGTAACAGTACAAATATACAAAGAAGTAAGGAACAATCAAGGATATCCAGCGAGACAAAATAAACTAAGACACAAGATTTAAACACAAGGATCCTAAGACACTGGCATGCTATACTAGAAATGGCTAATAGGTCCAAGCTATAGACTGCAGTCAAGGCAAGCACTCACAATCTATAGTGTCTCAATCGCAGTCAAGGGAAGCACTAACAACCAAGACGTGCTCGCCGGCTAAACGCCTCAAAAGAGTAATTTTTACAATAAAGTGGGAGGACAAAAAGAAACCCACTCGTTGCCAGGGTTACGCCTGGTGGTCACCAACTGGCTGGAAGATAGGTAGATCCTCTAGAGCTGCTCCGATATCTGGCCATACAAAACCGGCTGGGTCAGACCCCAAAAAGAGGAGGCTTCACTTAGGAACTAAAACCAGCATATCACAAATAAATAATAAAGGTAATTAAAAGATACTGATAATTGTTTGCCATTAAAATTTTTTGATTGCAAATCTTAATACAAACAGAACAGTGTTATAATATAGGACTTAGATGTAGTCCTAGGAGTACACTTTTGTTTAATCTGGGTCCTAAGTGCCAATGGAGCGAGTGGTAATGCGTTGACTCCGTTGACGGGCTGACGACGGTTATCGGTTCTCTGAAGGTGTAGATTGCTCTGGGTGCTGGAGCTGGCTGAGAGGAGGAAGACGTTGAGTGTCTGTATCTGCCTCTTTGGTGATATCTGTCTGGATTGTTCGTATATGTCTCTCCATCTGTGTCAGAAGGAAATGGTCCCTCTATTTATAGCTGGGCAGGTTGGCTGCTCATGCGCACATATGTAGGATACGCCGGTACATGGGGACACCACGTAGAGATTGCAGATGGAGGCGCATGGATGATGCGCCCTACTCGCGAGGTTGAATTCTTCATACTGCTGTTGTGAGCCGGCACGTAGCAGAGGAGAAGATCTTTCTGTTGCTGAGATCTTGGATGAGTTGAGTCAAAGGACACGTGTCGTCGACCCATGGCTCGGAGATCTCTGATTTGGTGGGGGGATGATTTGGTGGGATGCGCCTTGGATTGGGCGCATGATGAGATTTTGGCTCATGACCTTTAGGAGTCACAAGCCGTTCTGGGCGCATGGCTTTTGAGGCGCATGCGAGCGACTTTCCTTCTGTCTTTCGGGATCAGAGATCAGTCTAGGGCGCATGGCTTTTGAGGCGCATGCAAAGCTTCAACCGGAGACTCTTCTTCTGTCTTTAGGGATCAGTGAAGGGTCTGAGGCGCATGCAGGTTTGGGCGCATGGCTGCGGAGGCGCATACGGGTGGTCGAGTGGCCATGTGGCAGTAGCCGTCGGGATAGATTCATGATGATGCTGACGTTGTGGACGCTTTATTTTCTGTAAAAGCTGTCAGCCGTTCAGACTTGGGAAGGCGTGCTGCCAACTCTGTCAGTTCAGCATTTAATGTTGGTGACATTCGATGGACAGCTGAGTGGGCACGTCGGTTGACGTTCCACTAGGCATATAGGGACGTATGGGGGCGCATCCCCTGTGATGCGCTCGGTACAGGGCACATCTGTTTGATGTTTGAAGAGGTGTGATGTGCTGTCCAGCCGGCACATCCGACACGTCTTTTATGATGCGGCTGTTTTGCTTCTCGAGTGCTTTTAATAGCCGTTTGGCTGAAGTCGAGGCGTCTGGTTCATCCATTTAATATGAGTTCATTGCACGGAATTCGGAGAGCCATCCACTTGGCGCATGGGTTTGATCTGCCCGGCCTATAAATAGTGGCATGGAGAAAAGGTTGGCCTCTCATTCCCTCACGTCTTTCCAATATAAACTCGGGTTCTCGGGTGCATTCTGTTGACGAAGTGCTCCCGAGGGTGAAGATGAGACACCATGTCGTCGTTAATGCTCCTGAAGGTGACTGTTACATCCAAAAGACAGAGTCGAGGGCTTCTGAGGCAGGCGGAAGGTGCCTGTTGCATCCAAAGATAGGGATGCTCGGGCCTCGTCTCCGTTGTTCCGGAAGAGCCGTAGATCGGAATGGCGGTGCTAGGCTCTCTCTTCCTTCAAAGTGGGTGTCGTCCACTCTGAAAGCTGCTCCTTTAGCCGTATTTCGATCACGGTCTTCCTTGGCCTTTGGAGGCTCTTTCGAAGCCTTCCCTGGCCACAGATTTGTGGTGCTCTTCTCTTCTTGGTTCCAGCCAGAGGGTTAAATGCTTTGTGTAATCGAAGTACTTATCAGGTGAGCCTGGCTGGAAGAGCGGCACATAACTGGGCTCCTGCTCGGCCAGGTGAGCCTGGTTGGAAGAGTGGCACATAACTGGGCTGCTGAAGGGATGCACATAACTGAGCTGGATGCACATAACTGAGCTGCTGAAGAGATGGTGGGATGCGCCTGGTTGGAGGCGCATGGTATCTGCTGTGCTTAACTGGCAGCGTATGGTGACTGCTGCGCCTATCTGGAGGCGCATGGTGGCCGCTGGCTGTAGACTTAGGATCTTTCCTTTGTAGAAATTCTTCTTTGTACAACCTTTTCTAGACATGTAATAGACTTTTATATATAAATAAAAAGTCCTTCTTCAAATGTCTATTGGCTATTGACTTTGCTGTTTGAGTTCTGGCGCATGTAATGTCTGGCGCATGGTCTTTCTGGTTGTGAAATTCTATGCTTCTACAAGACCCCTTTCAAAGTTTTCAAAACTTTTGAATAAGTTTTGGAATACTTTGAATAAGAAGCATGGCGATCAGGGCGCATGACTGTTGGGGCGCATGCCTATTCAGCCGCATGCTCTTCTTATTTAATGGATATGATAATGCCTCGGTAACCGAAAAGATTAATGATGATCTTTTGGTTTTATCTGCTGTTATCTTCACAAGACCCGAGGCGACGGCTGAGATCACTCGTCATCGGTTCACGCGTGCGACCACGGCCTATAAATAGGTGAGAGGTGGAGAGAGAGAGTTCTTCTACTCTGTGCCTTTGCCTCCTTTAGAGTTCTTTCTTCAAAACCCTAACTTCTTCCTCTCTGTTAGAATGGCTTCCAAGACTCCTTGCGGCGGTGCCGGCAAAGAAAAAAGGAAGGAGAAGGAGCCGGTAGAGTTCGTCGACGAGGATGCTCCTGCCACCATTGCGACTCCGGCCGATGTTCGCCCCGGGGTGACAAGTGGGTGTCGACTTTTGCTATTTCTGCTGCCGATGCGTATGGGCTTCTGTCCTTGATATGCTGAGGTTTTATCCTGCCGACGTGCATAGGCTCAGGCCTTTATCATGCACCGAGGTTTAGTTTGCTGACGCACATGGGTTTTATACCCTGATGATGCGCTGAAGCTTTCGCTGACGCGCATAGGCTCACGCCTTGATGATGCGCCGAAGCTCCAATACTGACGTGCATGGGTTTATGCCCTGCTGATGCGCCGAAGCTCCAATGCCGACGCGCATGGGTGATGCGCTAAAGCTGACGTGCATGGTTTTATGCCCTGACGCTGCGTCAATCTGTTGATACCTTTTGTCTTTTTGCTTGACCTCCACTTTTTTTGTGTCAGTGTCGATGACGATCCCTCTGTTGAACGAAGTCCTCTTGGATGCTTCTCTTTGCCAAATGGGGGTTGATTTTGATGATGATCAACCCTGCAAAGGATGCTATCTTACAGAAAGATCCAGGTTCTGGAGGATAAGAACCCGGAGATGATGGCTGTATTCAAAGAGGTGACGAGCCACCATTATCAGATGCACCAGAGGGATAGGGGCAAGATCCAACCTCATGTAACTGCTTGGAGGGACTATGTCTTTAAGCAGGATTTAGCGGATCCTTCGAGGATCCGATTTGTGACTCCGCAGGGACTGAAGCCCACGGAGGTGACTTCTGAAATAAGTCAGCTGGATGAGAGGACCCCACGTTCGGATAAGAGCGGCAAGGATGCATATAGCTGCTTCTGGCACTGTGGGCACCGGATGTCATCTAAGGCAGTGTTGTCAGCCTATTTGATGATATGGCTCCGAGATTGCGTGTTTGCAGGTGGATCCGGTGCTGTGGAACGGGTACATCGGAATCTCATTTTGTCTGCTGTGAAGTTGGCTTTTGGACGACCCTTAGCTCTCCTCCCCGCGATGGTGTGCAACCTGTTGCGCGGTTTGAGATCTTTTGCTGATGACGTGATCCATGAAAAAGGTAACAATGACAACTTTCCCCGGGCCGAGCTGCCTTTCTATTATCTTATGGGATGGCTGATTTTGCATCATCCGAACGTGATGAGTCCCGGTCCGGAGGAGGATCATGTTGAAGGGGATGCCCTCATCCGCCGCTTCTACAAGAGGAAGTGGTCATACACCGGCGTCCCCGTTTGTAGGAGAGTCTTGTCCTACCTTCAGGGGTAGGAAATTGTCAAGGTTGGCCCGATTTTCAAAGATTTCGAGGCCGACCAAGATTTAGTTGACTCTGGCGAAGATGCAGTCACTTTGCCAAAATGGAGTTTTCGTTGGTTGCAAAGTATCCGGCCTTCTCACCTGGTCTACCGCAACCAGAATAAATGTTATCTGGAGCCATATCTGCCAAGATGATTTGCTCGTCAATTTGGCTATACTCAGCTGATGTTGCGGAATCCCAGTAGCAGTCTAGGCTTCGTCGGAAGTTTGCTGGACGGAGCCCAGGACTGGCAGTATTATAACGCTGGATGCACTAGCGTTAGTTTTACCACGCCAGTCCGCAACCCTCGGCCGCAGATCCTATATCCGGCCGCCAAGCTGTATTGCATTATGAACGCTGCATCTCCTGGTTATGACAGAGAGACTAGTTTCATCATTGGAACTCAGCTGGAGGCCACGGCGAATATGTTGAGGGTAGCCCGATCATATCGTCCACCAGATTTGGCGGGATATTGGGCTGCTGCTGCAGCGCCAGTGAGAGATCCGTCTGTTGGGAAAAGGCGGGCTGACACAGAAGCTGGTTCTTCTGTACCGAAGAGGTCGAGAAAGACGTCGACTGCGAAGGTTATGGAAGTGCCACTCGTAGTGCCAACGGGATCAGCTCCTGCTGAGGTAAGGAGTGCTTCGTAATTCTAATTCATTTTGTCATTGAGGTGACTTATGCTTTTTCTTCTTGCAGTCGAAGAAGAAGTCACGTGTTTCAAAACCGGGTGCCAATAAGCTGAAAGAGGTGGCAGGCTCTTCTGATGAGCGCATCCCACCGATGATAATGTCTCCCGTGGATGAGGACCCCGAAGACGTGCCTGCGGAGGTTTTAGTATCTCCTGTCTTTGAGGTTGCGACAACTTCCGGGAAGGTAGAGTCTGCCGTGGAGTCCTTGGACGTTGAGGGTCCTACGGACTCGAGGCATCCTGATGATGAGGTGGATTGGAGTTCGTCGCCTTCGGATGACGTTGATCCAGGGCTGCAAGAGTCTGTTGCAGGGGCAACAGATAATTGAGACAGAGGAGAGGGTTGATTCCCCTCCTTATCATGATGAGGGGAGGTCGGCTGAATCATTGCCGAGTCCTACCCCGGCTTCAACCGTGGAAGTTGAGGCGGCTACCGATCAGGAGGTAGCGACAGATTCTGTCCCTGTGGAGGGACTCGATGACGAGACCCGTCTACCGGTCACAACCGCTGAGGCGGGTCAAGAGACAAGTGATAATCTCCCTATTCTGCCGAGGGAGGTACCAGCTGTTGATAGGACGTTGGGGGTAGAAGAGGTGGCCGTTGACGTCGGTGGTTCCTCCGGGCTTGAGAAGGGCGAGGGTGTGGAACCCTCCGTTGCCCCTCCTACTTGGGGTACTATCTCGACGCCTGTGCGGGCTTCCTCTGTTCCTTCGGCTCCTCGGGCTAGCAGTCCAGCCCCCGTTGATGAAGAGCCCATTGATACCGAGGTTCAAGCCTCGAAGGTTGAGGTTGGCGGATCTTCTTCCGATCCGCAAACTGTAGTAGCTCCTCCAACTCCTGCCATGACGCCGCAGGTCTTGGCGGATGCAGACGAATATGTGAAATTCCTCGTCGAGGGGGGTGTACAAAATGCTGTAGAAGGGTGTATCTGCTGTGATGGATGCCAATGGAAGCTTTGCGATGGCAAAAACTCTGGCAATGCCCTGTATCGAGCTGATCCGCATTCACCAAGGCCACGACCATATGGCCGAAACTGGAGGCTTCGGTGATCGAGCTGGACGAGCGGCTCGCGGAACTTCAGCGCATCCAGCGAAACGACCTCTCCGTCCTGATAGATGCGAAGAAGGGAAAGCTGATTGCCGAGATCGAGTCTTCATACCAGGCCACTGTGGGCCTTTGGGAGCGCGAGGTGGCTGAGACTGAGGCTGCGGTAGAGCAGTTGTCTCAGTCCATGAAGACGATGGCGGAAACTCGAGCTGCATTGGATGCTGATATCACGGAGATCGACACCCAGATGCGCCGCCTTGAGGACCAACGGGCCCGACTCCAGTTAGATGCCGAGCGTGTCCGGGCTGAACACGCAGCATTCAAGAAGAAAGAAGCGACTTTTACTCAGCGGACTCTTGCCTTGGCGCAGCAGCGACAACAGCTTGATGAGAAGCATGAGAACGATACTTCCACTGGGGCTGTTGAATTGATGCATCAAGAAGCTGAGCGACGAGTCCTGGCGACTGTGGAGGCCCGTACAGCCGACCTAAGACTTCGAGTCAGGGAGCTCTCAGCCCACCTTGGGGAGGTTCAGGGACTGTAGCTTTTCCTCTTTTTTATGTTCTTTTGCAACCCTTTAACGAGGGATAGTGTAGTTTTTGTACTCTCTCTTTCAGAAAAATAAAGAAGTATGCAACTTTTTGTGATGTATTCATTTTTGTTATTATGAACTTAATGATTTGTGTGGACCTATTATCTTTTGCGCACCTTGGTTTTTAGGCACAGATAATAAGTTTGAAGGAACCAACATGTTTGCTCAGAGGTGATGTGGACATGGCAATCATTGGGTTCAAATGATAGAATTATCCTACTCAGAGGTGTGATGGACGTGGTAGGAATGATCCTGGGGGATACGCTGAACAACTCAGAGGTGATGTGGACGTAGAAGTTCTGCGATCAATGTACGACAACGCAGGGGTTGTTTGTACGAGATGTTTATTCAGAGGTAATGTGGACGTGGTAAACATGAAGGGTAGCGTCGGCTTACATAGTGTAAGATTCTGCTTTGTAGGGTGTAGAGGAACAACTCAGAGGTAATGTGGACGTGGTTGTCTTTCTACTGAAGGAAGCCACGGAACAGCTGGGTTCCAGAAGCGGATGAGTTTGTGGAAGAAGATTGTTTGTGAATCCCGATGATTGGGCCCACAGATCCCCTTGGGGAAGTACATGTCTGAAGGATGTCAAGAATAGTACTTCTTTAGGAACTTGTCGTTGATGGGCATCATAAACAAGTCTCCATTGGATTTGGCGAGGCGGTAAGCACCGTTTGAGTATATCGTCTCTATGATGAAAGGTCCTTCCCACTTGGGCTCGAACTTTCCTGGTGTCTTGTGAGTTAACACCATCGGCCTCCTGACTGCCAGAACCAGGTCGCCAACTTGGAAAGTCCTCTGTTTGACCTTCTTGTTGAAAGCCTGTGATATACGGGCTTGGTAGAGTTCGATGCGTTGTTGAGCTAGGAGACGCTTCTCATCGAGTGCCTCCAGTTCCCGCAGACGATGACGTTGATTGTCCTCTTCTGTGAGTTTGTTTGTTATTGCTACACGAAGTGAGGGTATCTGGATCTCGAGAGGCAGTACCGTTTCGCTCCCGTAGACCAGAGAGAATGGTGTGTTGCCTGTCGGGGTCCGTACCGTTGTGCGGTAGGCCCAAAGGCATTCGCCAAGCTTTTCGTCCCAGTCGCGTTTATTGGATGACACGACCTTTTTGAGTAGCCTGATGATGGTTTTGTTGAACGCCTCTGCTAACCCGTTTGCTGCCGGATTATAGGCGGTAGATGCCACATTTTGAATACGATTCTTGTCACAGAACCTGTTAAAAATGTGGCTGATAAACTGAGGACCGTTGTCATGAATGATCCGCCGGGGTACTCCGAAACGGTAAATGACATGGTGTTTGATAAAGCTGACCACCCTGGAGCTCTTTACTTCCGCCAGTAGGACTACTTCTGCCCATTTGAAGAAGTAATCGGTGATGGCCAGGATGAAGCGGTGTCCTCTTGATGAAGGAGGGATGATTGGTCCCACAATATCCATGCCCCAGGCTTCGAAGGGCCAGGAGGCGACTGTAGGATGTAGTGGTTCAGACGGTGTATGTATGAAGTCTGCATGGAGTTGGCATGCGTGACACTTCTTAGCATATTCAACAGCGTCGGCGGCCATGGTTGGCCAGTAGTAGCCCATACGTCGCAATCGATCCTGCAACTTAGGACCGGGTTGATGAGCTCCGCAAGTTCCGTCATGAGCTTCTCGGAGAGCTTCGGCTGCTTCTTCGTTGGACAGGCATCGAAGGAGGAGCCCATCGAAGGAGCATCGGTACAGCGTTTTAGTAGCTGTGTCGTAGTAGAATCGAAGAGAGCGTCTCCTGACTGAGACGGTTTCCTTCGGGTCCTCTGGAAGAATTCCGTAGACAGCGAAGTCGATGAACGGGAACCTCCAGTCTCGGACATTAACACCAGTGTTCGTTGACATGGCGTGGGCCACTTGCAAGCACAGGTTGTTTCTGGGACAAATCAAGTCTCGGCCTGTTACCGTGACATAGTGTTGAGTCCCAAAGGGCGCTGCCAATGAGGCTGCGAGGCCAGCCAGAGCGTCAGCCTCCAAGTTTTGTAGACGAGGTACGTGTTCGATGAAGAACCCGGTGAAGGTTGAAATGATGTTCATTGCAACTTCATGGTAAGGGATCAGATCTTCATAGCGAACCTCATACTGCCCTCGAATCTGGTTCACGATGAGTTTTGAGTCACCGTAGGCTTCCAGATGGTCCACCCCCAGCTGTTGTGCGAGCTGGAGTCCCATGACGAGTGCGTTGTACTCGACAACATTATTGGAGCACAGCTTCGAGAGTGAGTAAGCACGCTGGATGACCAACTGATCGGGGAAGACTAAGACTACCCCCACTCCTGCGATGATTTGGCCTTTGGGGCCTGTTCTCGAAGCGCCATCGAAAAACATCCGCCAAATGGAGCTTTCTTCGGTGACGTTGGATTCTTGGACCTCATCCGGGATGTCTTCATAGAGTTTTGAGGATTCTAGGATGGGGTGTGCAGCTAAAAAGTCAGCCAGAGCTTGACCTTTAACAGCTTTTTGCGGGACAAACACCATATTATATGGTGTTAGCAAAATCGCCCATGTGGCTAGCCGGGAGTTCAATGATCCTGGCTTCGTCATGAGGACTCTGAGTGAATTGACTCGGGAAATGACATGAATTGTCTGGCCCAAGACATAATGACGAGTCTTCTGGATGGCAAACACCAAAGCCAAGCACTCCTTTTCAACGGGGTTGTACCGGTGTTCGGCCCCAATGAGCGTTCGACTGAGGTAGTAGATTGCTTGCTCATAGCCTGTATCGCTGTTTTGAGCCAGCAGAGCGCCAAGGGAATGATCCGTGGCACGGACGTAGAGAAGAAATGGTTTGCCCGCGACAGGTGCCACCAGGACTGGTGGGCTCGTCAAGTAGGCTTTGATGTCGTCGAAAGCCTTCTGGCACTCCTCTGTCCAGACATAAGAGACTTCCTTCTTCATGAGCTGAGTAAAGGGTTGACATTTACCGGAGAGGTTTGCTATGAACCTCCGGATGTATGCCAAACGTCCCTGTAAGCCTCAAAGTTCTCGAAGATTCTTCGGAGGTTCCATGTTGAGGATGGCTTTGGTCTTCTCGGGATCAACATGAATGCCTTTTGCCGTGATGACAAAGCCCAAGAATTTATCGCTATAAACCCCCAGAAAGGATTTAGCGGGGTTCATTTTGAGTTGATGTGCCCGCATGAGATCGAAGACTGTCTTCAGATCCTGTAGGTGATCTACTTTGAGGCGGCTCTTGACTGCGATGTCGTCAACATAGCATTCGACTGTTTTGCGAAGATGTTGACGGAAGATGGTGCTCATAGCTCGTTGGTATGTTGTACCGACATTTTTCAAGCCGAAGGGCATTACTGTGTCGCAGAAAACACCCTTTGGAGTCCTGAATGACGTGTGTTTTGCATCATCGGGGAACATCTTGATTTGATTGTAGCCTAAATACCCATCCATGAAGGACATGCGTTCAAAGCCACATGTGTTATCGATCATCACATCGGTGATCGGAAGCGGGAATTCGTCCTTCGGGCAAGCAGAATTGAGGTCCCTGAAGTCGATACAGACTCGTATCTTCCCGTTCTTCTTGGTGATAGGTACGACATTGGCTACCCAATCTGGGTATTGTTCCTCACGGATGAAGCCGCTAGTCAAGAGTTTGTCCATCTCCTGATCGATGGCATTCATGATGTCCGGACGAAAACGTCGCTGTTGTTGTTTGATAGGTTTGGCATCAGGTAAGATGTTCAACCTATACATTGCGATCTGTGGATCGAGTCCTGGCATGTCTTCGTAGCTCCAGGCAAAGACGTCGATATACTCTTTAGCCATCTGGATTAAAGCCTCTCGGTCTTCTCCTTCTAGGCTTTTGCTGACGAAGATGGGTTTGGAAGAAGATCCGTCCCCAAGGTCGATCTGCTCGACTTCGTCTTCGGTGGGAGGTTCACGTAACTCAAAACGAGACTCCCATTGCTCTCCTAGGCGTTGAGCCCAGGGTTCTTCTTCGAAGGATTCCGGCGTTTGGTCTTCGCCTTCACCTTTTTGAGGTTGTGCTGACGTCATGTTAGCTGACAGCACTTTCCTGAAGACTGATCCGATACTGGTATCAGAATCCCAAGTCGACGCTTCGGACGAGTGGGAATGTTCTACGTCTTCTGCGTCTGAACTCTCTGGAGTTGATGGCGGTGTGACATAGCCTATCCCCCGTCGAGTTTTGTTGTAGTAGTCTTGCGGCCTTCCTTTGGATGTTGAAAGCTGGAGAGGGAGAGGTCGACCCTTGCCGTAGTTTAGGCCTTTGTTGCTTTTCAGGTCGTAGCCCATCTTCTGGATGATGTGCTTTGTTGTATCCGTATACCGATAGACTTGTACTCTGCCGGTATCAGGTTCAGGCTCGAGTGGTGGGAGGTCTTGATGACTCTCGACTTTGCCAAAAATGACGGATCCTTCGTCTCGGCTTCGTGGAGGGTTTATGAAACAGACTCCTTGAGACGGGACTACTCGGTTTACATTATGGACGGTCGTTATTTGTGTTTGCAACGACCGTAGAGCGTGATCTAATGTATACATGGCATTCCAATGTGGAAGACAAGAATAATTAAAAGACACTCTATTATTGATGAAGTACGAGATTTTATCCCGCGGGATTACATTGTCTAAGGAGGGTGCATCTACATCAGCAGAGATATATTCGCCAAGCTCCTCATCTGTAAGCACTGGGGTCGGATCAGGAAAATCCACCACAGCTTTGACTTTGGGGTCTGAGAGGGCGATGTGAGCCCTTTCTGGCATCTTGGATGACTGCGGGGGCTTGCCCTTAAGACGCACCTTCAAAGGTGCCTCAACTGCGCCTCCTGTGAGTGGTGCCTTCCCCTGTAATTTTGCCACCAGGGGAGCCGATGTTTGAGGCGGCTTTCCCTTGAGGCGTATCTTCAGGGGAGCCTCATGAGTCGGTGCTTTCCCTGATAGCTTGATGCTCATTAGAGGCACCTTCTGGGGTGGTTTGCCCTTCAGTCGGATCTTCAGTGGGGCATCTGGATTCATCTTCGGCTCCGTGTCCGGCTCAGTTGCCATCTCTGCCTCATCATCAGCATCGTTGGCTTCCTCCTCGTCAAGTGGCTTGTACAAGTCGGAATCGGTGAAGTAAGCCTCAATCCCTTTGAAAGGATCGATGTCTGCGAACTTCGTCCGGATGACGCCGTTGGTGGATACATATTTCGTGCATTGGTGGAGCGTGGAAGGCACCACCATGTACTCATGTAGCCATGGTCGGCCAAGCAGGATGTTGTAGTTGACCTCGGCATCCACCACATAACAAGTCACCTCAGTTTTGAGGTTGCCGATGTGACACTTCAGTCGGATTTTGCCCAGTGGCTCGCTTTTGCTAGCGTTGAAGCCACTGATGGTTGTGTTGGAGGGCGCCAGCCGGTACATTGGGATCCACAGTTTTGATAGCAGCGCCTTCGGGATAATATTGAGGGAAGACCCCGGATCGATCTGAATTCGGCTCACCTTGACTGAACCGATGTACCCTGTGTAATACAGCGGTCGGTTATGTCGGTGGTGCTTGAGCAGCATGTCTTGTTGGGTGAAAGTCATGTTTGGGATAACTTCATCCGCACAATGACAGTACGCACAAGTAGTTGGGAGGTCTTCAGGCTGCTTGACCTGACTGAGAAAGGATTCAGCGTCCTTCAGAGCTTCACAGAGAGCTTCTCGGGAGTCTTTGGAAAGACGCAGGAGCTCAAACAAAGACAAGCGCGCAGGAGTACTGGCCAGTTGTGCCAGAATGTCAAAGTTGTGGGGCTTGGCTAGCCCCGAAGCATTCTCCTTCCGTAGAGGTCTGTCAAAACGAGCCTCCACCTGCTTCTGCTTATTGGCTGCTGAGGGTTTAGACGGGCCCTCCTCAGGGATTGTGCCAGGAGGCACCACCTCGGCGGCAGCTTCGCCGGGCTGAGCATTCTGTTGTGCACGCGTCTGTACTGGAAGTGCCTCTTCTGTTGAAGAAGAGACCGTACGGCAAGACTTGATCTTCCTGCCTTTTGATTTGGAGGTAGAGCGTACCTCCGGATGAGTCACCTCGGAGACGAGGTCGGAGTAAACCCAGAGGACCTCTCCTCGAGATGTGGTGAGTGGGATGAGTCCACTCACATTGTCACGGGTAGGTGGCAAGTTCACCACCTCCATTGTCGCCTTAGGGATGGGGACGACTCCATCTTGTGTGGTGGTCGACGGCAAGGTGCCGAACTGAAGTGACACCACATTGGCTGACACCGTCTTCTCTTCATAGTCGACGGAGATTACATCGGCATTGATCATGCGCTAGATGTAATTCTTGAGGACGTAGCAGTCCTTGGTCGGGTGTCCGACAAACCGATGGTAGTGACAGTACCTCGGGTTGTCCACTTTCCCAACTTCATCGGGCCGCTTCGGGTCCGGGAGCTTGATCTTGTCACCCTGCTTCAGTATTTCGAAGAGCTGCAGGGTGTCTTCGTCATTGAATGAATACACCTCCTTAGGTCTCGGTGCCAGTGGAGGCTTCTGAGTAGGCGCAGATGCGCCCTTCGAGGCATTAACAGTCAATGCATGTTTCCCCTTTGCCTCTCGCCCGAAGTTGTTGGCTGCTGACCTTTTCCCCTTATCATCAAAGGCGGGGAAGTTGACACCCAGAAGACGTGCATTGGCCGCCTTCTTTTCTGCGGCTTCAGCTTCGATGATCAGGGAGCTCCAGTCGGGAGGGGGAGTAGAGTTAAGCCAGAGCTTCACTGCGGGCAGCATGTTCATGCTGCAAGAGGAGAGGAGCGCATGTTCTGGCATGCCTGGAGGTAGCCTGAAACAGGCTTGTCGGAAGCGTTCGATGAACACCCGAACCATTTTTTTCTCCTTCTGGCGTATCTCTATGAGAGATGCCATCGTCATGTCCTTCCCGCCGTCGTAGAAGCGATCGAGGAAGAGGCGCGTCAAGTCGTCGAAGGACGATATAGAATTGTCGGGGAGGCTGCAGTACCAGTCATACGCCACCCCTTTTAGGGCCCCAACAAAGATGCTGGTGAGGAGCGCGTCCTCCTTTGGAAGATGCCCCGTTTGTGACTGGAAGTATGTCAGGTATCGACGCGGAGAGTCCTTTCCATTGTATGGTGTGAGTGTTTGTGGTTTATATTTTGGAGGATAAACCACTTTGTTCCACTCGAGAGGATAAGGCTGGGGAATGCCCATCTTCTGGCGCTCCTCTTGCCTGTTTTTAGACTCGAAGCGCTCCCGCAGGTCCTTGATCATTTCGACCACATCCTCCGTGGGGCTAGGAGTCGGGGAAGGTGGCACTATCTGGAGTGGAGCGTTTGAGGGTTCCGACGTCCGAGGTGCTTCTGTGTCGGAAGGTGCCCGTTGAAGGGGTACACTCGACTCCCCATTAACTCCTGGGTCGGGACCGGTTGAAGGTGTTCTGGTCAAGGCCGACCGAATATCAAACACTGCTTGAGTCAGTGCTTGTATAGAGGCGAAGAGGGTTTTGATTCCTCCCTCTAATGAGTCTATGCACTGAACAATGTCCTGCGGTGGCGCATCAGACTCGGCATTATCTCCAGCCATGTATACTGTCCTGACACGGCCAGGAGTGGATAGATTGGTTGAGGCTTCGCATTCGGCCTCACTTTCATGTGGGGGAGTCACCTCTCCTTGGCCACCCCCAGCCACATTCTGGAGGTCATTCTCGACGGGCGCATCTACCAGGGCCTGATTGTCCTCAGCTCCGTCTTGAAGGGCCTCTTCATCTCTATCCCCAGCTGTGTCCTGGGGGACATCTTCATTTCGAGGTGCTTCTGGGAGGCTGACTTCGCCTCGAGGATGAAGATCCGCCGCAGCTGTGCTTTGGACATCTTCGTCTTCGGAAGGAAGCTCAACAAGGGTCTGACTACCCCCAGCTTCCTCCAAGAACTTCTTCTTCGACCGAGTGCCTTCGAACACCCCAGAGGTCAAGACTGCTGCCTTGGTTCTCCTTGATTGGCTTTTGGACGAGAAATTGCCGGTCGCCTTCCGGAGAGATGAGGAGTTGGAGACCACATTGCATGAAACAACTCTTGGCTCCTCTTCTGTTGACACCTTCTTCCTAAGGCGATGTCGGAAGGGTGTCGATGACTGCAGTCGCTGGAAGATTGACTGCCTTGGTGGTACTGCCGTCTTGCCACAGCAGTTGATAGTGACCACCGTACAAGTATTCCCCGTGGGAGGCTCAATGTGCTTGTTGGTCGACTCTCCTGACCGGCGCTTGTGAGTGATCATATTACGCAGGTCGTTGGAGGAGAGTGCTACCTTCACACCACCTTCAGGTGCATGACAAGGCCAAACACCGGGGCGGACAGGTAAGTGCTGCGCCCCCTGATCTAATACTAAGCAGGCATCATGATCAGTAGTGGGGGAACAACAACATTTGAAGTGACTTGAACGGACCTCAAACGCACAACCAGAGGAGGCACGGGAGTTCAAGACCACTGAATTTGCCGCACTCGACTTGGTTATGCACGCAGTAGATGCGTCCAAGTGAGATGAGGACTTTGAAGATCGACTCGTCTTTGGTACCGAAGCACCTGAGTCGACCTTGTACAGCTTGCCATCGGCAGCGCACGTGATTGTGAGCACGTGCCTCTGGCCTGCTGCTGGCATAGCACGCTTATGGCGCATGGCCCGTGCCGCCTTGGATTTCTTTGTACTAGCCCGCTGGGGCGCATAGTACTCAGCATCCAAATTCTCCTCGCCGTTACAGCGAGTGAGTCTGTCAAAGACAGAGACTTTTTGTGGCGCATCAGAGGTGATGCGTGGGGCTTTGGCTGCGCCCCTGCTCCGTCGACGCATCTTCCTCGCCTGAGAGGGAGATGGCTGGGGAACGTGGTCAGCCGCACGTTTCCCCGAGAGATGCGTTGCATCAGCGGGCGCATCTTGGTTGCTGAGAACGTCAGCAGGAAGGGAGGGCTGGATTGGCACATCCCCTTCAGTGGTGGTGCCCGAGGCGTCGACCTTGCGTACCCAGATACGGCGGGTCTTCTTCGGCTTCGGCAGCCGCTTCGAAGGACTCGCGCTTCCTTCAGAAATGAACTCCTCGTACGCCTGTTGATTGAGGCGCACAACCAGCGTCTTGTGGGAGGAGCCCACTTTCACGTCGTCGGTCTGTGACACGACTCCCTCGAAAGAGGAGAAAGAAGTCCCCAGCAGAGTCGCCAGCTTGTTTGCCATTAAAATCGTTTGATTGCAAATCTTAATACAAACAGAACAGTGTTACAATATAGGACTTAGATGTAGTCCTAGGAGTACACTTTTGTTTAATCTGGGTCCTAAGTGCCAATGGAGCGAGTGGTAATGCGTTGACTCTGTTGACGGGCTGACGACGGTTATCGATTCTCTGAAGGTGTAGATTGCTCTGGGTGCTGGAGCTGGCTGAGAGGAGGAAGACGTTGAGTGTCTGTATCTGCCTCTCTGGTGATATCTGTCTGGATTGTTCGTATATGTCTCTCCGTCTGTGTCAGAAGGAAATGGTCCCTCTATTTATAGCTGGACAGGTTGGCTGCTCATGCGCGCATATGTAGGATGCGCCGGTGCGTGGGGACGCCACGTAGAGATTGCTGATGGAGGCGCATGGATGATGCGCCCTACTCGCGGGGTTGAATTCTTCATACTGCTGTTGTGAGCCGGCACGTAGCAGAGGAGAAGATCTTTCTGTTGCTGAGATCTTGGATGAGTTGAGTCAAAGGACACGTATCGTCGACCCATGGCTCGGAGATCTCTGATTTGGTGGGGGGATGATTTGGTGGGATGCGCCTTGGATTGGGCGCATGATAAGATTTTGGCTCATGACCTTTAGGAGTCACGAGCCGTTCTGGGCGCATGGCTTTTGAGGCGCATACGAGCGACTTTCCTTCTGTCTTTCGGGATCAGAGATCAGTCTGGGGCACATGACTTTTGAGGCGCATGCAAAGCTTCAACTGGAGACTCTTCTTCTGTCTTTAGGGATCAGTGAAGGGTCTGAGGCGCATGGCTTTTGAGGCGCATGCAGGTTTGGGCGCATGGCCGCAGAGGCGCATGCGGGTGGTCGAGTGGCCACGTGGCAGTAGCCGTCGGGATAGAGTCATGATGATGCTGACGTTGTGGATGCTTTGTTTTCTGCAAAAGCTGTCAGCCGTTCAGACTTGGGAAGGCGTGCTGCCAACTCTGTCAGTTCAGCATTTAATGTTGGTGACATTCGATGGACAGCTGAGTGGGCGCGTCGGTTGACGTTCCACTAGGCGTATAGGGACGTATGGGGGCGCATCCCCTGTGATGCGCTCGGTACAGGGCGCATCTGTTTGATGTTTGAAGAGGTGTGATGCGCTGTCCAGCCGGCGCATCCGACACGTCTTTGATGATGCGGCTGTTTTGCTTCTCGAGTGCTTTTAATAGCCGTTTGGCTGAAGTCGAGGTGTCTGGTTCATCCATTTAATGTGAGTTCATTGCACGAAATTCGGAGAGCCATCCACTTGGCGCATGGGTTTGATCTGCCCGGCCTATAAATAGTGGCATGGAGAGAAGGTTGGCCTCTCATTCCCTCACGTCTTTCCAATATAAACTCAGGTTCTCGGGTGCATTCTGTTGACGAAGTGCTCCCGAGGGTGAAGATGAGACGCCATGTCGTCGTTAATGCTCCTGAAGGTGACTGTTACATCCAAAAGACGGAGTCGAGGGCTTCTGAGGCAGGCGGAAGGTGCCTGTTGCATCCAAAGATAGGGATGCTCGGGCCTCGTCTCCATTGTTTCGGAAGAGTCGTAGATCAGAATGGCGGTGCTAGGCTCTCTCTTCCTTCAAAGTGGGTGTCGTCCACTCTGAAAGCTGCTCCTTTAGCCGTATTTCGATCACGATCTTCCTTGGCCTTTGGAGGCTCTTTCGAAGCCTCCCCTGGCCACAGATTTCCGGTGCTCTTCTCTTCCTTGGTTCCAGCCAGAGGGTTAAATGCTTTGTGTAATCGAAGCACTTATCAGATGAGCCTGGCTGGAAGAGCGGCACATAACTGGGCTCCTGCTCGGCCAGGTGAGCCTGGTTGGAAGAGTGGCACATAACTGGGCTGCTGAAGGGATGCACATAACTGAGCTGGATGCACATAACTGAGCTGCTGAAGAGATGGTGGGATGCGCCTGGTTGGAGGCGTATGGTATCTGCTGCGCTTAACTGGCAGCGCATGGTGACTGCTGCGCCTATCTGGAGGCGCATGGTGGCCGCTGGTTGTAGACTTAGGATCTTTCCTTTGTAGAAATTCTCCTTTGTACAACCTTTTCTAGACATGTAATAGACTTTTATATATAAATGAAAAGTCCTTCTTCAAATGTCTATTGGCTATTGACTTTGCTGTTTGAGTTCTGGCGCATGTAATGTCTGGCGCCTGGTCCTTCTGGTTGTGAAATTTTATGCTTCTACAATAATAACTGAGATAACAATAATATATTGAGCACGAAGAAACCATTCAAGTAGCCAGACTGCAACCCTTAAACCAAACAAGGACCGAGGTTGCAATCCTTCGCCTGAATGGAGACCTGTCTCAATTACTATTGATAAGGTAACAAGACAATAAACGAAGAGAGGACACAGAACTGTTCCGGGAGCCAGGTTACAACCCTTAAACCAAACAAGGACCGGGGTTGTAACCCTTCGCCTGAACAAAACTGGACCCCTGATCTTTATTATTAAGGCCAGTATAAATAATCATGATACTGAAGTGAGGTAAAACATGACGAGCAGGGCAAGGGGTGCAATAAGATAATAAACGAAGAGAGGATACAGAACTGCTCCGGGAGCCAGGTTACAACCCTTAAACCAAACAAGGACCGGGGTTGTAACCATTCGCCTGAACAGAACTGGACCCCTGATCTTTATTATGAAGGCCAGGCACAGTAATCATGGTATTAAGGTAAGGTAAAATATGACGAACATGGCATGGGGTTGCAATAAGACAATAAACGAAGAGAGGACACAGAACTGCTCCAGGAGCCAGGTTACAACCCTTAAACCAAACAAGGACCGGGGTTGTAACCCTTCGCCTGAACAGAACTGGACCCCCGATCGTTATTGTTAAGGCAAGCATCAATAATCATGTCATGTCACAATCCTGCACAGAATCAGGATAAGACTAAGCTGGAATAACTCCATCCAATCAATCACGGCCAATCAAGAGTACGGCTTGATACTTTTAACTAACTAGGGTTATCACAGCCTAGTTACTAGCAAGATGCAATGAGATTATCCCAACAGCCACAAACCCTGCAGACCATCCGGTTATCCGGATCGAATGTCCATTTATGAAGGGTGCACCATATGACTGTGTGCTGGAAATGTGTCATACTCGTCGGTAGGCTACAAGTCCACTTAATACGCCCAGATAACGGGATTGCCTGTAGCTGGAAATCTCTTCATGACTACTGAATCATTCTAGTTAATTAGCCTTAGTCAATTTCAGTAGGTACCCCTGACCGTGGTACTTTGGGTTCCCCATCCTAGACATGATGCAAGACAGTACCAGTTTATTTGTATAAACACAATCGCCCACGGTGTCCAGGTCTTTCATACTTGTCATGTCAGACTAGCTGTCGTAACAGCATGTCATGATATATCATGCCAGTTTACTTTTTAAGAGTGCGCCACAGCGGGCCACTATCGTGTTCTATTCTTACATTATCATAAATGAGAAAACTTGCATAAATAGTTAGTAACATATTCTTGAAGCCAAGGAAAATATCTACAACTTTCATGTTGGGAGTTGGGAGAAATTCTGGCCATAAATCAGTCAAATAGGACATAAAAAACAACCAAATAGGCACTATGCGGCCAAGGGTGAATTGGGGGCTTATGTGGCAGTAGATGGGTACTCATCTATGCGGCTGAGTAGATGGATACTCATGCGGCTAAGTAGATGGATACTCATCTATGCGGCTGGGTAGATGGGTACTCATCTATGCGGCTGGGTAAACAGAATCCCATGCGGCTGAGTAGATGGGTACTCATGTGGCTGGATAAACAGAATTCCATGCGGCTGAGTAGATGGGTACTCATCTATGCGGCTGGGTAGATGGGTACTCATCTATGCGGCTAGGTAGATGAGTTCCCATGCAGCTGAGTAGATGGGTACTCATGCGGCTGGATAAACAGAATCCCATGCGGCTGAGTAGATGGTTACTCATCTATGCGGGTGGGTAGATGGGTACCCATGCGGCTGAGTAGATGGGTACTCATCTATGCGACTGGGTAAACAAAATCCTATGTGGCTGAGTAGATGGGTACTCATGCGGCTGAGTATATGGGTACCCATCTATGCGAATGGGTAGATGGATACCCATGCGGCTGAGTAGATGGGTACTCATCTTCTCCGAAAATCTGAGAATGATGGCCATGGAACCCATAGCTTCCAAGCTCCATAAAACCTTCATTATAAGTCCAAATTTGGACTTTCATAGGTCAAAATGGGATAGAACGAAATTCTCTACAACATGGAACCATCAAAACATGAAAATAATAAAGTTTAATAGATCAAAATCCAAGAAATCCAAAAATACTATAAACTTAGATCTACACAAATGGAGCCATGGAAATTAAAAATGCCAAGTACTAAAGTATTTTAGAATGCTGTGAAGAAGAGAATGGAACAATAAAATTTGTGTTTCTCTATGAAGCAAGATGCACTTGCCTAAGCCCTCTCTCTCTCTCTCTCTCTGTGGTAGGTGAAGAAGTAAAGGTGGAGAAGAAAAAGATTAATGAGGCGAGAGAAATGAGTGGGGGTTAATAAATGGGGATGGTGGTGGTAGGTAAGGGTTCTCCCCCTT